>OY740805.1:36658667-36673667 GCA_963514005.1 Raja brachyura
CAACGAACTGGCCCTCAACTACCTTCTGTGGCAGAGAATTCCGGAGGATTCACCACTCTCTTTGTGAAAAATCTTTTTCTCATCTCGTGTCCCAAAACACTACCCCCTTATGCTTAAACTGTGACCCCCTTGTTCTGGACTTCCCCCAACATCGCGGCAACAATCTTCCTGCATCCAGCCTGTCCAACCCCTTAAGAATTTTGTAAGTTTCTATAAGATTGCCCCTTCAATCTTCTAAATTCTAGCGAATACATGCTGAGTCTATCCAGTCTTTTCCTCATTTGAAAGTCCTGACATCCCAGGAATCAGTCTGGTGAACCTTCTCTGTACTCCCACTATGGCAAGAATGTCTTTCCTCAGATTAGGAGACCAAAACTGTACGCAATACTCCAGGTGTGGTCTCATCAAGACCCCGTACAACTGCAGTAGAACCTCCCTGCTCCTATACTCAAATCCTTTTGCTATGAATGCTAACATACCATTCGCTTTCTTTACTGCCTGCTGCACCTGCATGCCCACTTTCAATTACTGGTGCACCATGACACCTAGGTCTCGTTGCATCTCCCCCTTTTCCTAATCGGCCACCATTCAAAATAATTATCCACTTTCCTGTTTTTTGCCACCAAAGTGGATAACCTCACATTTATCCAACATTATACTGCATCTGCCATGCATTTGCCCACTCACCCAACCTATCCAAGTCACCTTGCAGCCTCCTAGCATCCTCCTCATAGCTAACACATCCCCCCAGCTTCGTGTAATCTGCAAACTTGGAGATGTTGCATTCAATTCCGTCGTCCAAATCATTAAAATATATTTAAATAGCTGGGGTCCCCAGAACTGAGCCTTGCGGTACCCCACTAATCACTGCCTGCCATTCTTAAAAAAGACCCGTTTACTCCTACCCTTTGCTTCCTGTCTGCCAGCCAGTTCTCTATCCACATCAATACTGAACCCCCAATACCGCGTGCTTTAAGTTTGCATACTAATCCGTTATGTGGGACCCATGCCGAAAGCCTTCTGAAAGTACAGATATATACACATAGAAACATAAAAAAGATAGAAAATAGGTGCAGGAGTAGGCCATTCGCCCCTTCGAGCCTGCACCGCCATTCAATATGATCATGGCTGATCATCCAACTCAGTATTCTGTATCTGCCTTCTCTCCATACACCCTGATCCCATTAGCCACAAGGGCTACATCTAACTCCCTCTTAAATATAGCCAACGAACTGGCCTCAACTACCTTCTGTGGCAGAGAATTCCACAGATTCACCACTCTCTGTGTGAAAAATGATTTTCTCATCTCGGTCCTAAAAGACTTCCCCTTGTCCTTAAACAGTGACCCCTTGTCCCTGGACTTCCCCCAACATCGGGAACAATCTTCCTGCATCTAGCCTGTCCAACCCCTTAAGAATTTTGTAAGTCTCTATGAGATCCCCCCCTCAATTTTCTAAATTACAGCGAGTACAAGCCGAGTCTATCCAGTCCACATCCACTGGTTCTCCCTTATCCACTCTACTAGTTTAATCCTAGAAGAATTCTATATGATTCGTCAGACATATTTACCTTTCATGAAGCCATGCTGACTTGTGTCCAATGATTTCACCACTTTCCAAATGTGTTGCTATTCCATCTTTAATAACTGACTCTAGCAGTTTCCCCACTGCCGATGTTCGACTAACTGGTCAGTAATTCCCCCGTTTTCTCTCTCCCTCCCTTTAATAAAAAAAAGTGGGGTTACATTAGCTATCCTCCAATCCCCAGGAACGTCTCCAGAATCTAAAGAGTTTAGAAAAATTATCACTAATGCATCCACTATTTCTGGGGCTACTTCCTTAAGTACTCTGGGATGCAGCCTATCGGGCCCTGGGGATTTATCGGCATTTAATCCATTCAATTTACCTAACACCACTTCCCGGCTAACCTGGATTTCACTCAGTTCCATCTCATTTAACCCCCGGTCCCCTGCTATTTCCGGCAGATTATTTAGCATTTTGTGACTACCTTCGATTTAAACCAGCATCTGCAGTTATGTCTTACACACACACACACACACACACACACACACACACACACACACACACACACACACACACACACACACACACACACACACACACACATATATATATATATATATATATATATATATATATATATGTATACATACATGCGTGTGTGCGTGCGCGCGCGCGTTTGTGTTTGTGTATATATATATATATATATTAGATACAAAATTTAAACTGTAACCAATATCTGCAACATGATCTATGTTATCTATAACAATATCGATTAAAACAATAATTGAACGACAAATAAAATTGCCATGACATTCCTTAATTCCACCACCTGCTCTGATACGGACGTGCTTTTAGTATTGAGGGGCGCACCAGTACTGATAATCAATTGTCTCGCCTTCCACAGATGCTGCCTGACACACTGAGAGATTCCAGCATCTTGAGTTGTTTTTAACATGTTCTTTCAATTCTGTTTTCTTTCAAACTATCTGATTTAAACCTCAGACGCAGTTTTATTTAAATAAGGTCCAAATTAAGTCGTGTTTATTTTAGCCTCGCATTGGGTTACAGTGCGGTGACCCGCTCAACACTTTCCAATTTTAGACACCGTGTGTGCTGAGTCAATTTTATAACCTGTGCGCTCCCTTTATACTGATTTACTTTCAGACGGAGAGAGGGAGGGGGGAGAGAGATAAAAAGAAAGGGCAGGGTAAGAGTGAGAGGGAGAGGGGGAGAGAATGAACGTGACAGAGAGGTGTAGGAAGCAACTGCAGATGCTGGTTTACACCGAAGATCAACACAAAATGCTAGAGTAACTCAGCGGGACAGGCAGCATCTCTGTAGACAAGGGATGGGTGACTTTTTCGGGTCGAGGGCCCTTCTTCAGACTAAATAAATTCCTACTCATTTCCTTTCTAAAGACACGTCCTTTTATTCTGAGGCTGTGCCCTCTGGTCCTAGACTCTACAACTGGTGGAAATGCCTGAAGAAAGGTCTCGCCCCGAAACGTCAACAAATTCCTTCTCTCCAGAGATGCTGCCTGTCCCGCTGAGTTACTCCAGCATTTTGTGTCCATCTACAAGAGAGAGAGAGAGAGACAGATAGATAGATAGAGAGAGAGAGAGAGAGAGAGAGAGAGAGAGAGAGAGAGAGAGAGAGAGAGAGAGAGAGAGAGAGAGAGAGAGAGAGAGAGAGAGAGAGAGAGAGAGACAGAGAGAGAGAGAGAGAGAGAGAGAGAGAGACAGACAGACAGACAGAGAGAGAGAGAGACAGAGACAGAGACAGAGACAGAGACAGAGACAGAGACAGAGAGGGGGATAGAGAGTGAGGGGAGAGAGAGACAGAGAGAGAGATCGAGAGAGAGAGGGGGGGAGGGAGAGAGAGACAGAGAGAGGGGGGATAGACTGAGGGGAGAGAGAGACAGAGAGACAGAGACAGACAGGCAGAGAGAGGGAGAGAGAGAGAGATGGAGAGTGGATTGAATTGACGAGTAACTATTTTGGGGAAAGGAGAAGTTGAACATAGAAACAGCGAGATGAAGTGCGGATTAATTTCGGAATCCAGATTTTGTTTCCGCAGGACTGCGGATACTCGTTCATGAAGTCGGAAATTCGACAACACATTTAGTGTGAGAAAAGGGATATATATTTTGCGTATATGGCATATATAGATGAACATTGACCCGTTTTTAAAAAGACATTCCGTTAGTGGGGGGAGGAGCTACAGATGCTGGTTTACACCGAAGATAGACACAAAATGCTAGAGTAACTCAGTGGGACAGGCAGCATCTCCGGGTAGAAGGAATGGTTAGCGTTTCGGGTCGTGAACTTTCTTCAGACTGGATCAATTCCTCCTCATTTCCTAATCTGAGGTTTTTCCCTCGGGTCCTTGACTCTCCCACTATTGGAAATATCTGAAGAAGTGTCTCGACCCGAAACGTCGCCCATTCCTTCTATCCAGAGATACTGCCCGTCGCGCTGTCTTTCTACACTCAGAATAGAATCCACGCTGAGGGAAATCCCAGCTGCTCCATTCTCTCAGCATATGATATTCCCGTCATCCCGGGAATTAACCTTGTAAACCTACGCTGCACTCCCTCAATAGCAAGAATGCCCTTCCTCAAAATAGGAGACCAAAACTGCACTCAATACTCGAGGTATGGTCTCACTAGGGCTCTGTACAACTGCAGAAGGGCCTCTTTGCTCCTATATTCGACTCCTCTTGGTATAAAGGCCAACGTGCCATTCGCTTTCTTCACTGCCTGCTGTATCTGCAGCCAAGGGATATGGGGAGAAGGCAGGAACGGGGTACTGATCGTGGATGATCAGCCATGATCACAGTGAATGGCGGTGCTGGCTCGAAGGACCGAATGGCCTACTCCTGCACCTATTATCTATTGGAAGTGGGAATAGAGCGACAGAGATATAGATCACAGGCTCTTCGGCCCACCTGGTCATGGTGTACATATCGATATTAATCCCAATTCCCAACACACCGCCCAGAGTCTGTGCCGTGGCATAGATTTCTTGTGACATTTCTTCAAAAGATAAAACATTATTTTTTTACAAAATACTTGACCCATTGGAAATCGGATATTCAGATCTGCGTGTCTGTAGCTACATTGGCTTCTGTAAATTGTCCCTAGTGTGTAAGGTGCAACGAATGCACATGCCAATATTGGTAGGCGCGATCTCGGTGGGCCGAAGCTCTTGTTTTCATGCTGTATCTATAAACTCCACAGTAAATTCAAAGCATTTACAATATTTAAAAATTATCGCCAATTGGCTATGATCAAGAAAGTCTGTAGTTAGAAAGGGTGGCTAATGTATTGGAAACGACGCTGTGAATCAGAATCAGAATCAGAATCGGAATCACACTTTATTCGCCAAGTATGTTTTGCAACAGACGAGGAATTTAATTGCCCCGGTCAGTCATACAATTAAAATCAACAGATCACTTCAAAAACACATTTTAACATTAAGATCCACCACAGTGACTCCTACACATTCCTCGCTGTGATGGAAGGCAAAATAAAGTTCAAGTCCTTCCCTTCGTTCTTTTCTCGGTCGTGGGCTTCGAGCCCCCTGTTGACATCTTGATGATCTTGACTCCCGTAGCCGGCGGCGTTCGGCCCCTCCGCGTCGAGGCGTTCAGCTCCCTCATCGGGGGGATGTCAGCTCCCCCGCGCCGGGCGATCGAACCTCGCGTCTGGGCTGGTCGAACCTTCTGCGACGTTGCAACTTCCCGACTAGCCTCTCCGGAGACTGCGAGCTCCCGATGGTAATGTGTCCACAGGCCGCGGTTAGAGCGGTCCCTGGCAAGGGATCAGCTCTGTTGTTAAGTCCCCTTAAGTGGGGCTCACGACAGTCCAAGGCGGCTTCCAGCTCCAGCGATGGTAGGCCGCAGAACATGTTTGAAGGAACATATTTAGTAAAAATCTATATACCATTTAATGAGTTGTGCAGGAAATTATGTCAAATTATGTGATACCCTTGTAGAATATTACCTCTCCTATCGATCGCATGATGGTCAAAACTAACCCTCCGCGTGGAAGCTGTTTACCCATCCACCTATTTATGCAGCTGCCAGAAGCTTACAAATATCTGTATTCCAGTTAATTGCAGTCGGTCAACTATGTTTGCTCTTTGCGCGCGGAGTTTGCACGTTCTCCCTGTTACCGCGTTGGTTTTCTCCGGGTGCTCCGGTTCTCCCTCACTTCCCAAAGACGCGCAGATTTGGAGGTGAATTGGCTTCTAAAAATTGTCTCCAGCGTGTGGGATAGGACTAGGTCGGCGTGGATTCAGTGGGACGAAGGGGGCCTGTTTCCACGCTGTATCTCGAAACTAAAACTGCAACTAAATGCTAGGACGCAACAGAAACATAGAAACATAGAAACATAGAAAATAGGTGCAAGGGGAGACCATTCGGCCTTTCGAACCAGCACCGCCATTCATTGTGATCATGGCTGATCATCCCCTATCAATAACCCGTGCCTGCCTTCTCCCAATATCCCTTGATTCCACCAGCCCCTAGAGCTCTATCTAACTCTCTCTTAAATCCATCCAGTGATTTGGCCTCCACTGCCCTCTGTGGCAGGGAAGACCACAAATTCATAACTATCTGGGTGAAAAAGTTTTTTCTCACCTCAGTCTTAAATTACCTCCCCTTTATTCTGAGACTTGCTGCCTTATATCGCCAGAGACCCGGGTTCGATCCTGATTACGGATGTATTAACTGTGTGGAGTTTGCTCGTTCTCCCTGAGACCACGTGGAGTTTCTCCAGCGAGCTCCAATTTGCCCCCCAAACTCCAAAGATATGCAGGTTTGTAGGTTAATCGGCTTCTGCAAATGTCTCTAGCGTGCAGGATATAACTAGTGAACGAGTGGTCGATGGCCGGCGTGGACTCAGAGGTCCGAAAGGCCTGTTTCCACACTGCATCTCTGATCTAAACTACGCGGAGCACACGCTGTCTCTGTTTATATTTAAGACGCAATGCAGAAAGTGCGGTTAACATTCTGCACCTTATTAACATTGCAGTTATGAAGCTTCTAAATTATATATTTGACAATAGACACTAGACAATAGGTGCAGGAGAGCCCTGCCGCAATTCCTCTGCAATCTCCTCAAAGCTCACCCAACTTTGTCCGAGTCTCCACAATAAACAACAGGTACACGAGTAGGCCATTCGACCCTTCGAGCCAGCACCGCCATTCAATGTAATCATGGCTGATCATCCCCAATCAGTACCCCGTTCCTGCCTTCTCCCCATATCCCCTGACCCCGCAATCTTTAAGAGCCTTATCTAGCTCTCTCTTGAAAGCATCCAGGGATCCGGCCTCCACCGTCCTCCGAGGCAGAGAATTCCACACTCACAGCTCTCTGTGTGAAAAGTGTTTCCACGCCTCCGTTCTAAATGGCTTACCCCTTATTCTTAAACTGTGACCCCTGGTTCTGGATTCCCCCAACATCGGGAACATGTTTCCTGTCTCTAGCGTGTCCAAACCCTTAATAATCTTATATGTTTCTATAATATGCCCTCTCATCCTTCTAAACTCCAGAGTATACAAGATCGGAGCTCCTATATGTAGTCCCTTGTTGTCTCCATGAGTGATAACAGCAGTGTCGCGACGGGCGTTAATAGGATGCGCTCAGGTGACCGAGGTAGTTTAGTTTAGATTAGAGATACAGCGCGGAATCAGGGTCTTCGTCCCACCAGGTCTGCGCCGACCAACGATCATCCCGTCCACTAGCACTGTCCTCCACAACTGGGGACAATTTAGAAATGTCTACTGAACTCAATTAACCAACACCAAACCAACCCTCCGCGTAGAAGATGTTTATCCATCAACCTGTTTATGTAGCCACGCATCCATCGCCCTGAAAACTACAAATATCTGGATTCCATTTCACTCCAGTCGGTTAAATATGTTTGCTCTTTGTGTCCGGAGTTTACACGTTATCCCTGGGACCGCGTTGGTTTTCCCCTCCCCGGGGACTCCGATTCTCCTTCACGTCCCAAAGGCGTGCAGTTTTGTCGGCTAAACCTGAACCTCTTTAGATAGACAATAGACAATAGACAACAGGTGCGGGAGTAGGCCATTCGGCCCTTCGAGCCAGCACCGCCATTTAATGTGATCATGGCTGATCATCCCCGACCAGTACCCCGTTCCTGCCTTCTCCCCATAACCCATGACTCCGCTATTTTTAAGAGCCCTATCTAGCTCTCTCTTGAAAGTATCCTGCGAACCTGCCTCCACCGCCCTCTGAGGCAGAGAATTCCACAGACTCCCCACGCTCTGTGAAAAAAAGTGTTTCCTCGCCTCCGTTCTAAATGGCTTACCCCTTATTCTTAAACTGTGGCCCCTGGTTCTGGACTCCCCCAACATCGGGAACATGCTTCCTGCCTCGAGCGTGTGCAAACCCTCAACAATCTTATATGTTTCAATGAGATGCCCTCTCATCCTTCTCAACTCCAGAGTGTACAAGCCCAGCTGCTCCATTCTCTCAGCGTATGATAGTGGGAGAGCTCTCGGACTTAAGTATATTTGTCAGAGAAAAGGAGTAAGCTGGAGAGATGGCGGCGCAGCGGGTAGTCGCTGCCTCACAACGCCAGAGACTCAGGTTTGTTCCTGACGACGGGTAGAACGGACAAACTCTGTACAGACCGCGCCCGTCGGCGGGATCGAACCCGAGCCTCTTGCGCTGTGAGGCAGCGACTACCCGCTACGCCGACATCTCTCCAGCTTGCTCGTTTTCTCTGACAAAGATCGTTAAGTCCGTTGACGGCTCACATCCTGGCAGATGTGAACTCGTCAGGTTCAAATGGATTCTTCGCACACGCTGAATGATTAACAGCCAGACCGCTGTTCTTGCTGTCTCACTTTGTGTCTGAGTACAATGTTAAATGGTGATCTTATCTCACGATGCGATTGAGAATAACGACATTTGCTTTCCTGTTTCTATGCAGCCAGCTACCATGGCGAGCGATGGTTGGGCAATAGCCGTGATATTTCTTGTGATTTCTCATGCTCCACCGGGTAGGTGGTGACTTAGATTGTTTTAATATCACCGCAGTATTTATTGTTCATACGAATGTTTGCATGTATTTTTTAATATTAAGATATCAACACCTAAACACGTTGACATATTAAAATATCAACACATTAACATATTAATATATTACATTATTAACACATTAACATATAATATATTACATTATTAACACATTAACATATAATATATTACATTATTAACACATTAACATATAATATATTACATTATTAACACATTAACATATAATATATTACATTATTAACACATTAACATATTAACATATTAACACATTAACATATTAACACATTAACACATAGACACATAGATACATAGACACATAGATACATAGAAACATAGAAATACGTGCAGGAGTAGGCCGTTCGGCCGTTCGAGCCAGCACCACCATCCAATTTGATCATGGCTGATCATCCACAATCAGTACCCCGTTCCGGCCTTCTCCCCATACACTTTGATTCCGCTAGCCCTAAGAGCTCTAACTTTCGAATCTTTCTTTTGAAAGCATCCAGTGAATCGACCTCCACCGCCTTCTGAGGCAGAGAATTCCACAAATTCGCAACTCTGGGTGAAAAGGTTTTTCCTCATCTCAGTTCTAATGGCCTCCCCTTATTCTTAAACTGTGGCCCCTGGTTCTGGGCTCCCCCAATATCGGGAATATGTTTTATGCATCTAGCGTGTCCATTCCTTTAATAATTTAATATATTTCTATAACAGGGGCTCGCAACCTTTTTCGTCCCGTTTACCCCTGGTAACTTTAATAGCACAAAATAATGTTATTTTACTTATTTATGGACAACTAATGATGAACAGATACCGGTATACCAGAACCAAACACAGTCCGTCAATGAGAAAAAAATATCTACAAATCCCGAATCAGCAGATTTACCCCCTGGGTAGGCGAAATGTTACCCCCCCTGCGGGTACATTTACCCCAGGTTGGGAACCCTTGTTCTATAAGATCCCCTCTAATCCTAAATTCCAGAGTATACAAGCCCAGTCGCTCCATTCTTGCCATCTCTGGATTTAAGCTCATAAAACTACGCTGAACTCCCTCAATAGCTGGAATGTCCTTCCTCAAATTAAGAGACCAAAACTGCACACACTAATCCAGATGTGATCTCACAAGGGCCCTGTACAACTACAGGAGGACCTCTTTGCTCCTATACTCGACTCCTCTTGTTTTAAAGGCCAACATGCCATTCGCTTTCTTCACTGCTTGCTGTACCTGCATGCTTACTTTCATAAACTGATGAACAAGGACCCCCCCAGATCCCGTTGTACTTCCCCTTTTCTTCACTGCCTGCTGTACCTGTATGCCTGGGTAGGCGAAATTTATCCCCTGGTATTTACCCTGGGGCAAATTTAACCCAGGTTGGGAACCCATGTGCTATAAGATTTCCTCTCATCCTTCTAAATTTCAGAGTATACAAGCCCAGTCGCCCATTCTTTCAGTCCCGCCATCCCGGAAATTAATCTTGTGAATGTACGCTGCACTCCCTCATTAGCAAGAATGTCCTTCCTCAAAGTAGGAGACCAAAACTGCACACAATACTCCAGGTGTGGTCTCACCGGGACCCTGTACAAATGCAGAAGGACATCGTTGCTCCGATACTCAAATCCTCTCGTTGTGAAGGCTAACATGCCATTTGCTTTCCTCACTGCCTGCTGTACCTGCATGCTTATACTTTAACACATTAACACATTAAAATTAAAATATAAACATATTTACATGTTGACATATAAACATATAAAAATAAAAAAAATATTAAGATATTAAAACTGATGATTAGTACGGGTGTCAGGGGTTATGTGGAGAAGACAGGAGAATGGGGCTAGGAGGGAGAGATATATCAGCAGAATTGATGGGTCGAATGGTCTAATTCTGTTCGTATCATCTATGAACATGAATTTATTTATGTTTTCTGGCGCTGAGAGAACTAATTGGCAGTGCCAAATCTAGTGGTGTTATTGTAATCTAATCTTGAATCGCCTACTTTAGTTGAGGTTAGTTTAGCGATACAGCGCAGAAACAGGTCCTTCGGCCCACCAAGTCTGCGCTGACCAGCGATCCCCGCACAGTAACACTATGCTACACACGCACACTGGGGACAATTTACAATTTTGCCAAGCCAGTTATCCCAGAAACCTGGAGTGTGGGCGGAAACCGGAGCACCGTGGGGAAAAAACCCCACACAGACCACGGGGAGAATGTACAAACTCCGTTTGCACAGACAATACCCGGAGTCAGGATCGAAGCCGGGTCTCTACAAGGCATGGTGGCGCTACAAGGCAGCAACTCTACCGCTGCGCCACCATGTTCTGCTGCAGCGAAGAATCTAGCAATTATGTATCGTGCCCCCCCTCCCCCCTACCCCTCACCAATAATAATGCATAATAGTGCACTGCCAATTTATAGCTGGCGGAGTTGTTGCTTCGCACCTCCTGTTCTACAGGTTCAACCCTGACCTTGGCTGCAGTCTGTGTGCAGTTTGCATGTTCTCATTGTGAGCGTGTGGGTTTCCTCGCCTAGAATAATGCAGGAAGAATGCCAAATGGTGGTTGGTGGTCCGCCTGGATTTGATGGGCCGAAGAACGGCTTTCCGTGTTGTGAGGCCCTGTGATTCTTATACTACGCTGATTATTCAGCTGTTGCCCGGGAACGAAGAACACATCTAATATGTAATAGCTGGAGGCAAGGGAGATCGCAGGTTTAGCTGAGACAAACACACGCAGAAACACACACACGCGCACACTTACACACATGTACATGCACACTGACAGAAACTGGAAGACACATGTAACTTAGCATGAAACACACACACACACACACACACACACACACACACACACACACACACACACACACACACACACACACACACACACACACACACACACACACACACACACACACACACACACAGGCACACACACGCGCACACATGCGCGCACACACACGCAAACAATCACACACACACACACACACACACACACACACACACACACACACACACACACACACACAGCCACACACACACACAGCCACACACACACACACACACACACACACACACACACACACACACACACACACACACACACACACACGCACGCACGCACACACACACACACACACAGGCACACACACGCGCACACATGCGCGCACACACACGCAAACAATCACACACACACACACACACACACACACACACACACACACACACACACACACACACACACACACACACACACACACACACACACACACAGCCACACACACACACCACACACAGAAACACAGCCACACACACTTACATACAGATGCAAACACAGACAGAAACAGGCAGACACGCACACACGTGCACACACGGCACACAAACGCACACACAAATATACACAAACACAAGCACGCGCATACACACACATAGACACACGCACACAGACAGGCATGTACATACACACCCACACACACACACACACACACATACACACACACACACACAATCATGCACAAACACACAAACACATACACACACAATCATGCACACACACACAAACACACACACACACAAGCATGCACAAACACACAAACACAAACACACACACACGCACACAAGCATGTAAACACACACACACACACACACACACACACACACACGCACGCACACACGCACACAAGCATGCAAAACACACACACACACACACACACACACAAACACACAAGTATGCAAAAACACAGACACATACACTCTCACAGACATACACTCACACAAACACACACACATGCACACACAGGCTGAAAGGGCCTGTTTCCGCGCTGAATCTCTTAGCTGAGTTTAGTTTAGTGTAGATCAGTGTATTTAGTGTAGTTTAGTGTAGTTTAGTTTAGGTGTGATTATTTTACTTTTGTTTAGTGTAGCTTAGTTTAGATGTGATTAGGTTACTTTAGTTTAGTGCAGTTTAGTTTATTATCACGTGTACCGAGGTGCAGTGAAAAGGTTTTGTTGCGTGCTAACCAGTCAGCGGAAAGACAATTCGCGACTAAGCTGAACTGCCTGTGTGTGTGTGTGTTATTTTATATCTCACCAGGTATTGATTCGAATAAATTCGAAGTGTCTCAAAAACCTCCTTCAATTGATGTATTTGAAGGCGACACCGTGAATCTGAGTTGCTACTTTCAAGCACGAGGGGTAGCAAGTTATACGTGGGACAAGGATTGCTGCTTCCTGGATTTCAAGGCTCAGCGCTACAACAAAAGAATAGTAGGACCCGATGCGGATCGATTTAAGTCCAAAGGCGATGCATCAATCAAGATTAAGAACATGTCGTTGGTAGACTCAGGGCTATATCGTTGTAATATCGATGCCATGGGGACAGGAAAAGTCGCTGGATCTGGCACTCTGGTCATTGTGCATGGTAAAGGAATCCAATATTATAACGTGCAGGAAAGAACTGCAGATGTTGGTTTAAATCGAAGGAAGACACAAAATGCTGGAGTAACCCAGCGGGACAGGCAGCATCCATGGAGAGCAGGAATGGGCCACGTTTCGGGTCGAGACCCTTCTTCAGACTGATTTCCGGGGAGCGGGCGGGACAGAGGTAGAATGTAGTCGGAGACAGGAAGACTGGTGGGATAACTGGGAAGGGGAAGGGGATGGAGAGAGAGGGAAAGCAAGGGCTATCTGAAGTTAGAGAAGTCAATGTTCATACCGCTGGGGTGTAAGCTGCCCAAGCGAAATATGAGGTGCTGCTCCTCCAATTTCTTCTAATATTATAATATCACATTTCAACTACATTCACAATGGTAATTTAGTTTCGAGATACAGCGCAGAAATTGGCCCTTCGGTCCACCGAGTACGCACCGACCAGCGCTCCCCGCACACTAACACTCCCCTGCACAGACTAGAGACAATTTTACATTTGTAACAGACCAATTAACCTACAAACCTGTGCTTCTTTCGAGTGTGGGAGGAAACTGAAGAGAAAATCCATGCGGCTCACGGGGAGAACATACATACTCCGTGCAGACAGCACCCGTAGTCAGGATCGAACGCGGGTCTCCGGCGCTGTGAGCGCCATAAGGCAGCAACCCTACAGCTGCATCCATTAGAGAGGGTCGCTTTAGAAAGAATACAGGACATGGTAGAATTAGAACGATTTCAGATAAAACCCAGCAGGAATTGACCGATTGACTTAGGAGAAGAGGATAAATAAGTTAATGGAGCTTCGGAGATTGTTATAAACATAGAAACATAGAAAAATAGGTGCAGGAGTAGGCCATTCGGCCCTTCAATGTGGTGAGCCTGCACCGCCATTCAATGTGATCATGGCTGATCATCCAACTCAGTATCCCGTACCTGACTTCTCTCCATACCCCCTGATCCCTTTAGCCACAAGTGCCACATCTAACGCCCTCTTAAATATAGCCTATGAACTGGCCTCAACTACCTTCTGTGGCAGAGAATTCCAGAGACTCACCACTCTCTGTGTAAAGAATGTTTTCCTCATTTCGGTCCTAGAGGAATTCCCCCTTATCCTTAGACTGTGACCCCCTTGTTCTGGACTCCCCCAACATCGGGAACAATCTTCCAGCATCTAGCTTGCCCAACCCCTTTAGAATGTTGTAAGTTTCTACAAGATCCCCCCTCAATCTTCAAAATTCCAGCGAGTACAAGCCGACTGCCGAAGTTGAAACCGGCTGTGGTATGTACAGTTATGAGGGACATAACTTTAGTTTAGTTTAGTTCAGACATACTGCGCGTAAACAGTCCCTTCGGCCCATCGAGCCCGCGCCGACCAACATTAAGACTATCGCACACACGAGAGACAATTTCCCATTTATAGAAGCCAATTAATCTCCAAACCTGCACGGCTTTGGAGCGTGGGAGGAAGCCGGAGCACCCGGAGAAAACTCACGCAGGTCACGGGTGGAACGTACAAACTCCGTACAGACAGCACTCGTAGTCAGGATGGAACCGGAGTCTCTGGCGCTGTAAGGCAGCCTCTCTACCGCTGAGTCAAATTTGCATTGGGTTTGCTATATAAATAAATCCTTTTGTATCTTTTATTTTCGTTCTACAGAGAAATGCGCAAAGGCAAACAAAGCACCAAGCTCCTTGCCTGAATGGATATGGATTGCAGTCACCGGTGGCGGAGCATTCTTGATTATTCTGCTATTAGTTGCAGTGATCGGAGTTCTCGCTCGACGTAATAAAGGTAGAAACATAGAAAATTGGGCGCAGGAGTAGGCCATTCGGCCCTACGAGCCAGCACCGCCATTCAATGTCATCATGGCTGATCATCCACAATCAGTACCCCGTTCCTGCTCCCCATTTCCCTTGATTTACCTAACCCTAAGAGCTAAATCTATTTCTCTCTTGAAAATATCAAGAAAACTGGCCTCCAGTG
>OY740805.1:36678667-36746113 GCA_963514005.1 Raja brachyura
TCTTCATAAGATACGTAAGTAGGCCAAGTGCATTTTGCAATCTATAAGCTATTATGATTTCGCAACCTATTGAGCAACCTATCCTCATCTGTATATTAAAAAAAACCGCAATGTGCATTGGAGGTGTCATTTCTCGTAAACACTGAACAAAGCGAAGCAGAGGACATCCGTTCAAGTTGAAGGGGAAAAGATTTAATAGGAATTTGAGAGGCAACTTTTTCCCACAAAGGGTGGTGGGTGTATGGAACGAGCTGCCAGATGAGGTAGTTGAGGTAGGGTCTATCCCAACGTTTAAGAAACAGTTAAACATATACATGGATAGGACAGGTTTGGAGGGATACCGATTAAACTCAGGCAGGTGTAAGACTAGTGTAGTTGGGACATGTTGGTCGGTGTGGGCAAGTTGGACCGAAGGGCCTGTTTCCACGCTGTATCACTCTGTGACTCTGCAACTCTCTAAATGATTGATGCAGGAGTGGGTCAGTTAGTAGACGATGCGCCAGCTAAATGGAGATCCTACTCGATCTGCTACAAATGGATATACAGGGATTCTGATACTGCTCAGAGAATGCTGATATTTTCAATAGGTTAGGATATATCTAGTTAAGAGTCAAGAGTCAAGAGTGTTTTATTGTCATGTGTCCCAGATAGAACAATGAAGTTCTTACTTGCTGCAGCACAACAGATGTAAACATAATAAATAATAACAAACTCAGAAAAAAGAACAACTCAAGTCAAGCCAAGCCAAGTCAAGAGAGTTTATTGTCATGTGTCCCAGATAGGAGAATGACATTCTTGCTTGCTGCAGCACAACAGAACAGATCAGTGTGTCTATATACCATAGGCCATACATATACACATAAATAAACAGGTAAAGTGCAATAGGGTGTTATGGTTCAAAGTTTGTTTGAAGTTTGAGTTTAATAGTCTGATGGCTGTGGGGAAGCAGCTGTTCCTGAACCTGGATGTTGCAGATTTCAGGCTCCTGCACCTTTCTACCTGATGGCAGTGGTGAGATGAGTGTGTGCCCAGGATCGTGTGGATCCTTGATGATGTTGCCTGCCTTTTTGAGGCACAGACTCCGATAGATCCCTTTGTTGGTGGGGTGGTCAGAGCCGGTGATGGCCTGGGCAGTGTTCACAAATTTTTGTAATCTTTTCCACACCTGGTGTAAGAAATAGGGTTAACTTTACAGGTTAAAAAAAGATACAAACTCTGCGGGCCAGGCAGCATTGATGAAGGGGGTGGACAAAGTGCTGGGCCGGGGATCTACTTCAGACTGAAACCTCGGCTGTTCATTCCTTCCACAGATGCTACCTGGCCCGCTCGGTTCTTACCCCTTCTTTCCCTCTGCACCGACACTGAGTCTCAACAAGGGTCTCGACACCAAACGTCACCTATTGGGGGTTACACAAAAAGCTGGAGAAACTCAGCGGGTGCAGCAGCATCTAAGGAGCGAAGGAGATAGGCGACGTTTCGGGTCGAGACCCTTCTTCAGACTGGTCAGGGATCAGGGAAACGAGAGATATAAACAGTGATGTGGAGAGATAAGGAACAATGAGTGAAAGATATGCAAAAAAGTATTGGTGATAAAGGAAGCAGGTCATTGTAAGCTGTTTGTGGTGTGAAAATGAGAAGCTAGTGCGACTGGGTGGGGGGGGGAGGAGATGGAGAAGGAATGTCAGGGCCAGAGGGCTGAGGGAGAGGTGGGGGGGAGGCAGTCTGGGTTAACAGAATTGAGAAAATTCAATGTTTAAGCCCAGAGGATGCAGACTCCCCAAGCGGAATATGAGGTGCTGTTCCTCCAACTTGCGGTGTTGATCACTCTGGCTGTGGAGGAGGCCCAGGACCGAGAGGTCGGATACGCAGTGGGAGGGGGAGTTGAAGTGCTGAGCCACCGGGAGGTCGGGTTGGTTATTGCGGACCGAGCGGAGGTGTTCGGCGAAACGATCGCCCAGCCTCCGCTTGGTCTCACCGATGTAGATCAGCTGGCATCTGGAGCAACGGATGCAGTAGATGAGGTTGGAGGAGGTGCAGGTGAACCTCTGTCGGACTTGGAATGACTGCTTGGGTCCCTGAAAGGAGTGGATGGGGGAGGTGAAGGGACAAGTGTAGCATCTCTTGCGGTTGCAAGGGAAAGTGCCCGGGGAAGGAGTGGAGCGGGAGGGAAGGGAAGAATTGACGAGGGAGTTGCGGAGGGAGCGGTCTTTGCGGAAGGCAGACAGGGGGGGAGATGGGAAGATGTGGCGAGTGGAGGGGTCACGTTGGAGGTGACGAAACTGGCGGAGGACTATCTGTTGTATGCGCTGGCTGGTGGGGTGAAAGGTGAGGACCAGGGGGACTCGGCCCTTGTTGTGAGTGGGGGAATGGGGAGAGAGGGCAGTGTTGCGGGGTATGGAGGAGACCCTGGTGCGAGCCTCATCTATAGTGGGGGAGGGGAAACCCCGTTCTCTGAAGAACGAGGACATTTGCGATGACCTGGTGTGGAACACGTCATCCTGGGAGCAGATGCGGCGTAGAAGGAGGAATTGGGAATAGGGAATGGAGTCCTTACAGGAAGCAGGGTGGGAGGAAGAGTAGTCCAGGTAGCTGTGGGAGTCAGTTGGTTTGTAGTGGATGTCAGTCAGGAGTGTATCACCTGCAATAGAGATGGTGAGGTCAAGGAATGGTAGGGAAATGTCGGAAATGGTCCAAGTATATTTGAGTGCCGGATGGAAGTTGGTGGTGAAATGGATGAAGTCAGTCAGTTCTGCGTGGGTGCAGGAGGTGACACCAAAGCAGTCGTCAATGTAACGGAGGTAAAGGTCGGGGGTGGGGCCCTGGTACGCCGAGAACAAAGATTGTTCGACGTGCCCGACAAAGAGGCAGGCGTAGCTAGGGCCCATGCGTGTGCCCATAGCTACGCCTTGTGTTTGGAAGAAATGGGAGGAGTCAAAAGAGAAGTTGTTGAGGGTAAGGACCAACTCCGCTAGGCGGAGGAGGGTGTCAGTGGATGGGTATGGGTTGCTCCTCTGGTCGAGGAAGTACCGGAGGGCTTTGAGACCATCCTGGTGGGGGATGCAGGTGTATAGTGACTGGACGTCCATGGTGAAGATGAGAGGATGGGGGCCTGGACAACGGAATGTGCGGAGCCGACGGAGAGTGTCTGAGGTGTCTTGAACATAGGTGGGGAGGGATTTAACAAAGGGGGATAGGATGGAGTCAAGGTATGTGGAAATGTGTTCGGTGGGGCACGATACACTGACTGTATAGTGACTGTATAGTCCAGTCACTATACACCTGCATCCCCCACCAGGATGGTCTCAAAGCCCTCCGGTACTTCCTCGACCAGAGGAGCAACCCATACCCATCCACTGACACCCTCCTCCGCCTAGCGGAGTTGGTCCTTACCCTCAACAACTTCTCTTTTGACTCCTCCCATTTCCTCCAAACACAAGGCGTAGCTATGGGCACACGCATGGGCCCTAGCTACGCCTGCCTCTTTGTCGGGCACGTCGAACAATCTTTGTTCTCGGCGTACCAGGGTCCCACCCCCGACCTTTACCTCCGTTACATTGACGACTGCTTTGGTGTCACCTCCTGCACCCACGCAGAACTGACTGACTTCATCCATTTCACCACCAACTTCCATCCGGCACTCAAATATACTTGGACCATTTCCGACATTTCCCTACCATTCCTTGACCTCACCATCTCTATTGCAGGTGATACACTCCTGACTGACATCCACTACAAACCAACTGACTCCCACAGCTACCTGGACTACTCTTCCTCCCACCCTGCTTCCTGTAAGGACTCCATCCCCTATTCCCAATTCCTCCGTCTACGCCGCATCTGCTCCCAGGATGACGTGTTCCACACCAGGTCATCGCAAATGTCCTCGTTCTTCAGAGAACGGGGTTTCCCCTCCCCCACTATAGATGAGGCTCGCACCAGGGTCTCCTCCATACCCCGCAACACTGCCCTCTCTCCCCATTCCCCCGCTCACAACAAGGGCCGAGTCCCCCTGGTCCTCACCTTTCACCCCACGAGCCAGCGCATACAACAGATAGTCCTCCGCCAGTTTCGTCACCTCCAACGTGACCCCTCCACTCGCCACATCTTCCCATCTCCCCCCCTGTCTGCCTTCCGCAAAGACCGCTCCCTCCGCAACTCCCTCGTCAATTCTTCCCTTCCCTCCCGCTCCACTCCTTCCCCGGGCACTTTCCCTTGCAACCGCAAGAGATGCTACACTTGTCCCTTCACCTCCCCCATCCACTCCTTTCAGGGACCCAAGCAGTCATTCCAAGTCCGACAGAGGTTCACCTGCACCTCCTCCAACCTCATCTACTGCATCCGTTGCTCCAGATGCCAGCTGATCTACATCGGTGAGACCAAGCGGAGGCTGGGCGATCGTTTCGCCGAACACCTCCGCTCGGTCCGCAATAACCAACCCGACCTCCCGGTGGCTCAGCACTTCAACTCCCCCTCCCACTGCGTATCCGACCTCTCGGTCCTGGGCCTCCTCCACGGCCAGAGTGATCAACACCGCAAGTTGGACGAACAGCACCTCATATTCCGCTTGGGGAGTCTGCATCCTCTGGGCTTAAACATTGAATTTTCTCAATTCTGTTAACCCAGACTGCCTCCCCCCCACCTCTCCCTCAGCCCTCTGGCCCTGACATTCCTTCTCCATCTCCCCCCCCCCCAGTCGCACTAGCTTCTCATTTTCACACCACAAACAGCTTACAATGACCTGCTTCCTTTATCACCAATACTTTTTTGCATATCTTTCACTCATTGTTCCTTATCTCTCCACATCACTGTTTATATCTCTCGTTTCCCTGATCCCTGACCAGTCTGAAGAAGGGTCTCGACCCGAAACGTCGCCTATCTCCTTCGCTCCTTAGATGCTGCTGCACCCGCTGAGTTTCTCCAGCTTTTTGTGTAACCCTCGATTCTCCAGCATCTGCAGTTCCTTCTTTAACAAACGTCACCTATTCCTTTTTTCCCCCAGAGATGCTGCCTGGTCCGTTGTGTTACTCCAGCATTTTGTGTCTATCTTCTGTGTAAACTAGCATCCGCGAGATTAAAAATAGCGGAGTCAGGGAATATGGCGATAAGGCAGAAATGGGGTACCGATTGTAGATGATCAGCCATGATCACATTGAATGGCGGTGCTGGCTCGAAGGGCCGAATGGCCTACTCCTGCACCTATTGTCTATTGTCTATTGTCAGTCCCTTCTTACACTGCTAGGTTCACCCAACACTTTACTTCAAACTTCCAGTATCTGCAGCTGCTTATGGCTCCATTAACCTTGCGGGTCGAAGATCCGTCATCAGACGGATTGCGAAGGCTGTTCGGCCCGATGAGTGTTGCCAACATTTGCACAGTTTATGTTCACAGATACAGCGCGGAAACAGGCCCTTCGGCCCACCGACTCCGCGCCTACCAGCGATCCCCAAACACAAGCACTGCCCTGGACACACACTAGGGACAGTTTGCAATCTTTACCGTGGATAACATTAATCTACACACATGTATGTCCTTGCAGTGTGGGGGTGAAACCGGAGCACCCGTTGAAAGCCCGCGCGGTCACGTGCAGAACGCAAAAATCCGTACAGGAAGTTAGGATTGATGTGGATGCTTTCAAGAGAGAGCTAGATAGGGCTTTTGACAATAGCGGAGTCAAGGGATATGGGGAGAAGGCTGGAACGGGGTACTGATTGGGGATGATCTGCCATGATCACATTGAATGGCGGTGCTGACTCGAAGGGCCAAATTGCCTACTCCTGCACCTATTGTCTGTTGTCTATTGTCTATTGTCTAACGCGGGTCTCTGGTGCTGCGACCTCGACCGTTGCGTCACCATGCCGCCCTCACTTTTTTTTGAAATGTTTATTCAAAACCTCGCGAATTGTGCTGAATGCAACCGTGCTGATTTAAACAAAAAAAAAAAGATTATTTAATCTCAATTGTAACTAACAAAATGTCAATGTTCTTTTTTGCAAGCGGGAGGACGCCTATTTGCATTGTCATGGTCGTGAGGGCGCGCCGAAGAGAAAACGTCCCCCACAGCCGGGAAGGAATGTGTAGTAGTTGTCACCATGTACGTTGCCGGAGGATTATTATTACTTAATAAGTTCACCACCTGCAAAAATCAAACAAACCAGAAGATAAAGAGGTTACCATTTACAAATCGGATTGTTTTAGTGGCAAAACAAGTCTTAGATCTTTGATGAAGAATATGTATTAAATGAAGATAGACACAGAATGTCAAAGTCAAAGTCAATTTTATTCGTCACATACACCCGAAGGTGCAGTGAAATGAATTTGCCAGCAGCGATACACTTGAAAAGAACACACAATACACAATTAAATTTAACACAAACAAACATCCACCACTGCATTCTTCACTGTGGTGTAAGGCAACAAAGTTCAGCCAGTCCTCATCCTTTGTTCACCCGTGGTCGGGGCCATAACCAGAATGCTGGAATCATAACTCAGCGGGACAGGCAACATCTCTGGCGAGAAGGAATGGGCGACGTTTCGGGTCGAGAGTCTTCTTCCGTCAGTCTGAAGAAGGGTCTCGTCCCGAAACGTCACCCATTCCTTCTCTCCAGAGATGCTGCCTGCCCCGCTCAGTTACTCCAGCAGTTTCGATTTAAACCGGCATCTGCAGTTCTTTCGTACACATGTGTGAAGTGAAAATCGCTGATTTTATTATGGATTTCATCATTACTCCTCATGTCAGTTCGCCTGTTGTCGAGAATGAAACGGAAATTTGTAATAAAAACACAAAGAACTGTAAATAACAAATATCTCCGAAGGCCAGGCAGTATTAGGGAGCCAAGTGGTCAGCGTTTTGGTGTGAGGGTTCTAAGCTAAGGATGCTGCCCAACTTGCCGAGGTTTTCCATCACTTTAGAAACATAGAAAATAGGTGCAAGAGGAGGCCATTTGGACGAGCCTGCCCTCCCATTCATTGTGATCATGGCTGAGCATCCACAATCAGTAACCCATGCCGGCCTTCTCCCCGTATACCTTGATTGCGCTAGCCCCTAGAGCTCTATGTAACTCTTTCAAATTCATCCAGTGAATTGGCCTCGACTGTCTTCTGTGGCAGAGGATTCCACAAATTCACAACTCTCTGGGTGAAAAACTTTTTTTTTCATCTCAGTTTTAAATGGCCTCCCCTTTATTCTTACACAGTGGCTCTTGGTTCTGAACTCTCCCCATCATTGGGAAAATGTTTCCTGCATCTAGCTTGTCCAGTGCTTTTATAACGTTCTATTTTGCTTCTGCTGTCGAATGTACTCAATGTCAGATTTAGAGGGATAAAGACCGAATTTAAGCAAATGTGACTCGCCAATGAGCCACTTGGTCCGCATGGGCAAGATGGGCCGAATGTACAGTTTCATGGTTAAAAAAAAGTCCCCGATTCCTTTCCAAATAAAAGGCTGGTGGTCCTTAGGGGAAAAATGATTAATGTATAAATAAGAAAGTAAAGAGAAGCATGAGGCATATTGACATGGCAATTGAACGAAATCTACAGATTAAAATAAAATATGAGATTGGAAGAATTACACAAGATTTAAGATGTATAGGAAAGTGTTTCAAAATTATTAGAATTAATGTATCTATGTTTGCCTCGACACAAGTACTTGTTTAGTACGAGTGTCAGGGGAGATGGGGAGAAGGCAGTAGAAATATTTCCTAATTAGTTTATAATGGAATTATTTTCGCTGAAAAAGTTAATGGGACCTGTGGTATTTCAGTGAGTTCGCCTAGGGTGATGGTGACGAGATAACATCTGCTGAGTAAATATGTAATTTGACAATGTTTGCTTAAAAGATTTTAAATATCTCGAACAATATCACCCACTATAAGTGGTGCAATAATGTAAGGCGTCATTTGAACATGAATTGACGTGTAGCGATGAGGGAATAGTTTGTTTATATGTTGCCATGTTTCAGTTACACATCTTAGGTTGTCTGGTATATATCACTTTTTCAAAACTATTTGAAAATTAAAGTGAAATGTTTTTGAGTGTCTCATTGAAGAAAATCCATGACAATCTGATCAAAATTAGGAAATAAATTTTGTATTCCACTTTCATGACTAACTGTATCAATCTAATTGTGTATGGATGTTAACATTAATCTAAATTCGTTCCATTAAATATATTAAAATATTTTCTCTCCAAAATCTGCAGATTATTTAACCCAACTGCTGATCCATCGGCTAAAACCAGTTTCATAATATAAATTTAATCATAATTTATTTGCCAAGTATGTTTTGCAACACATGAGGAATTCATAACTTCAAACTTTAAATGCGCGCCAATTTTTACATTAAATTGCAAGACATCATGTTATAGGAAAGAAGTTGTCAACCTGCAGAGGGCTCAAAGATGAGTTACGAGGATGTTGCCAGGATTAGTGGGTGTAAGCTACAGGGAGTGGTTGAGTAGGCTGGGACTCTATTCCTTGGAGCGCAGGAGGATGATGGGTGGTCTTACAGAGGTGTAATAAAATCATGAGAGGAATAGATCGGGTTGGACAGTCTCTTGCCCAGAGCAGATGAATCGAAGTCCAGAGGACGCAGGTTTAAGTTGAAGGGGAACAGATTTAATATAAATCTAAGGGGTGGCTTTTTCGCACAAAGGATGGTGAGTGTATGGACCAAGCTGCAGGGGGGGGGGGGGGGGGGGGGGGGGGGGGTTGAGGCTGAGACTATCCCAATAATTTAAGAAACAGTTAGACAGGTACATGGATAGGACAGGTTTGGAAGGATACAGGGCCAAACGCAGGCAGGTGGGACTAGTATAGCTGGGATATGTTGGCTGGTATGGCTAAGTTGGGCCGACGAGCCTGTTTCTACACTGTTTCACTCTGTGACAATATGACCATCACCTCTCTCTCGTCATTCAAAATTGCTTTGACTGAATAAAGAACTCATTTCGCAATCTCATGCTTCACAATATATTCAACGACTTTTTATCGATGCAACCCGCAAGCATTTCCTGCCACTGCCAACCAGCGATTGAAGACATATGTTAATCATCAGATATTGCCTTGGTGGTTAAAAAATACATAGACATAAAAACTTAGAAAATAGGTGCCGGAGTAGGCCATTCGGCCCTTCGAGCCAGCAGCACCATTCAATATGATCATGGCTGGTCATCCAGACTCAGTGCCAAATTATCCAAATCCTGCCTTTTCCCCATATCCTTTGACTCCGTTAGCCCTAAGAGCTAAATTCAACTCTCTTGAAAACATCCAATGAATTGGCCTCCATTGCCTTCTGTGGCAGAGAATTCCACAGATCCACATCTCTCTGGGTGAAAATGTTTTTCCTCATCTCGGTACTAAATAGCCTACCCCTTATTCTTACACTGTGACCCCTGATTCTGGACTCTCCCAACACCGGGGGGAAATATCCTGCACCTAGCCTGCCCAATCTCTTAAGACTTTTATATGTTTCTATAAGATGCCCTCTCATCCTTCTAAATTCCAGTGAATACAAGCCCAGTCCACCTATTATTTCGTTATATGACAGTCCCGCCATCCCGCGCATTAACCCAGTGAACCTACGCTGCAGTCACACAATAGCAAGAATGTCCTTGCTCAAATTAGGAGACCAAAACTGCACACGATACTCCAGGTGTGGTCTCACCAGGACCCCCAATATTGCAAGTACTTGAAGCGCTCTCTAGCATTCTATCTAATTCGGATAAATCCGCTCGGAGTATTGCAGAGGTAGTGAAAGGCCTGGACTTTCCGGATGGATTTCAGAGAGAGTTGGATAGAGCTCTCGGGGCTAATGGAGTCAAGGGATATGGGGAGAAGTCAGGCACGGCTTATTGATAGTGGAGATCAGCCATGATCATATTGAATGGCGGTGCTGGCTCGAAGGGCCGAATGGCCTCGACCTGCACCTATTTTCTATGTTTCCATCTGGAGAGGATGTTTTCACTAGTTTCCACTAGAGGGAGTGTAGGATTACAGGTCACAGCCTCTAGTCTAGAATTAAAAGGCGTTCTTAAAATTAAAAGGAGGAATTCATTAGTCAGAACGTGGTGAATCTGTGGATTTTTTTGACACAGAAGGCTGTGAAGCCCAGGTGAATGGATATTTTTCAAGGCAGAGATGGATAGATTCTCGATTATAGACAATAGAGAATACGTGGAAGTGTAGACAATTCGGCCCTTCGTGCCAGCACTGCCATTCAATGTGATCATGGCTGATCATCCCCAAACAGTGCACCGCTCCTGCCTTCTCCCCATATCTACTGACTCAGCTGTCTTTAAGAACCCTATCTCCCTTTAAAGTATCCAAAGAACCGGCCTCCACCACTCCCTGAGGCAGAGAATTCCACAGACTCACCACTCTCTGTGAGATAAAGTTTCCTCATCTCCGTTCTAAATGGCTTACATAGAAACATAGAAACATAGAAAATAGGTGCAGGAGTAGGCCATTCGGCCCTTCGAGCCTGCACCGCCATTCAATGTGATCATGGCTGATCATCCAACTCAGTATCCCGTACCTGCCTTCTCTCCATACCCCCTGATCCCTTTAGCCACAAGTGCCACATCTAACGCCCTCTTAAATATAGCCAATGAACTGGCCTCAACTACCTTCTGTGGCAGAGAGTTCCAGAGACTCACCACTCATTGTGTAAAGAATGTTTTCCTCATTTCGGTCCTAAAGGAATTCCCCCTTATCCTTAGACTGTGACCCCTTGTTCTGGACTCCCCCAACATATGGAACAATCTTCCAGCAACTAGCTTGTCCAACCCCTTAAGAATTTTGTAAGTTTCTATAAGATCCCCCCTCAATCTTCTAAATTACGCCATAATCTGAATCAGTGCGGGTGACAGGGGTTATGAGATAAGGCAGTCGAGTGGGATTGGGAGGGGGGAGATAGACCAGTCATGATTGATGGGCCGAATGGCCTAATTCTGCTCCGATCACGGATGGACTTATGAACTTTGATCTGGCGATATTAATGGACTGGTGGTGTGTGACGTTGGGTGGGGGTGGAGGGGGGGGGGGGCAGATTGATAGAATCCAAGGCTTTTTCGAAATAACAGCCCTTTCCTTTGCTCTGTAGATGCTGCCTCAGCCGCTGAGTTTCTCCAGCATTGTATCTACTTTCAGCCATAGATGTAATCTGGAGCGCCATCACCAGGCGATGAAGTGCAACGCGTACAAACGATACAGAGTGCTGAATTCTAAGATAGACACAATTACTCAGCGGGACAGGAAGCATCTTTGGAGAGAAGGGATGGGTGACGTTTCGTGTCGAGGGCCTTCTTCAGACGCTGATTTCCAAAATGTGTGGGAAGGAATTCCAGATGCTTGTTCAAACCAAAGATTGACACAACAAGCTGGAGTAAACATAGACACATAGAAACATAGAAATTAGGTGCAGGAGTAGGCCATTCGGCCCTTCGAGCCTGCACCGCCATTCAATATGATCCTGGCTGATCATCCAACTCAGTATCCCGTACCTGCCTTCTCACCATACCCTCTGATCCCCTTAGCCACAAGGGCCACATCTAACTCCCTCTTAAATATAGCCAATGAACTGGCCTCAACTATCCTCAGTGGCAGAGAGTTCCAGAGACCCACCACTCTCTGTGTGAAAAATGTCCTTCTCATCTCGGTCCTAAAGGATTTCCCCCTGATCCTTAAGCTGTGACCCCTTGTCCTGGACCTCTCCAACATCGGGAACAATCTTCCTGCATCTAGCCTGTCCAACCCCTTAAGAGTTTTGTAAGTTTCTATAAGATCGCCTCTCAATCTCCTAAATTCTAGAGAGTATAAACCGAGTCTATGCAGTCTTTGTTCATAAGACAGTCCTGACATCCCAGGAATTAGTCTGGTGAACCTTCTCTGCACACCCTCTATGGCAATAATGTCCTTCCTCAGATTTGGAGACCAGAACAGTACGCAATACTCCAGGTGTGGTCTCACCAAGACCCTATACAACTGAAGTAGAGCCTCCCTGCTCCTATACTCAAATCCGTTTGCTAAGAATTCTAACATACCATTCGCATTCTTCCCTGCCTGCTGCATCTGCATGCCTACTTTCAATGACTGGTGTACCATGACTCTCAGCTCTCGTTGCATCTCCACTTTTCCTAATCGGCCACCATTCAGATAATAGTCTACCCTCCTGTTTTTGCCACCAAGGTGGATAACGTCACATTTATCCACATTATACTGCATCTGCCATGCATTTTCCCACTCACCCAGCCTATCCAAGTCATCATGCAGCCTCTTAGCATCCTCCTCACACCTAACACTGCTTCGTGTCCGCAAACCTGGAGATGTTACGTTCAATTCCATCGTCCAAATCATTCATATATATCGTAAATAGCTGGGGTCCCAGCACTGAGGTACCCCACTAGTCACTGCCTGCCATCCTGAAAATAACCCGTTTACTCCTACCCTTTGCTTCCTGTCTGCTAGCTGGTTCTCTATCTACATCAATACTGAACCCCCAATACCGTGTGCTTTAAGTTTGTATACTAATCTCTTATTGTCGAAAGCCTTCTGAAAGTCCAGATATAACACATCCACTCCCTCATCCACCCTACTAGTTACATCCTCGAAAAATTCTATCAGATTCGTCAGACATGATTTTCCTTTCGTAAATCCATGCTGACTTTGTCCAATGATTTCACCACTTTCCAAATGTGCTGCTATCCTATCTTTAATAACTGACTCTAGCAGTTTCCCATCTACCGATGTTAGACTAACTGCTCTGTAATTCCCCGTGATCTCTCTCCCTCCTTTTTTTAAAAAGTGGGGTTACATTAGCTACCCTCCAATCCTCAGGAACTACTCCAGAATCTAAAGAGTTTTGAGAAATGATCACCAATGCATCCACTATATATGTGGCTACTTCATTGACTATTCTGGGATGCAGCCTTTCTCGCCCTGGGGATTTATTGGCCTTTAATCCATTCAATTTACTCAACACCACTTCCCGGCTAACCTGGATTTCACTCAGTTCCTCCACCTTATTTGACCTCCGGTCCCCTGCTATTTCCGGCAGATTATTTATGTCTTCCTTAGTGAAGACCGAACCCAAGTAGTTATTCAATTGGTCTGTCCTTGTTCCCCATGATCAATTCACCTGCTTCTGACTGCAAGGGACCTACATTGTTTTAACTAGTCTTTTTCCCTTCACATAACTATAAAAACGTTTGCAGTCAGATTTTTATGTTCCCTGCAAGTTTTCATTCATAATCTATTTTCCCTTTCTGAATCAAGCCCTTTGTCCTCTGCTGGACTCTCCCAGTCCTCTGGTAGGTTGCTTTTCTGGCTAATTTGTATGCTTCATCTTTTGTTTTGATACTATCCCTGATTTCCCACGGATGCACTACCTTCCCTGATTTATTCTTTTGCCAGACTGGGGTGAACAATTGTTGTAGTTCCTCCATGCAGTCTTTAAATGCCTTCCATTGCACATCCACTGTCAACCCTTTAATAATCAATTGCCAGTCTATCTTGGCCAATTCGCGTCTCATACCTTCAAAGTTACCTTTCTTTAAGTTCAGAACCCTTGTTTCTGAATTAATTATGTCACTCTCCATCCTAATGAAGAACTCAACCATATTATGGTCACTCTTGCCCAAACGGCCACGAATAATAAGGCTGCTAACTAACCCTTCCTCATTACTCAATACCCAGTCTAGAATAGCCTGCTTTCTCGTTGGTTCCTCCACATGTTGGTTTAGAAAATTATCCCGCATACATTCCAAGAAATCCTCTTCCTCAGCATCCCTGCCAATTTGATTCACCCAATCTATGTGTAGATTGAAGTCACCTATTATAACAGTTTTACCTTTGTTGCACGCATTTCTAACTTCCTGTTTGATGGCATCCCCAACCACTACTACTGTTAGGTGGCCTGTACACAACACCCACTAGCGTTTTCTGCCCCCCTAGTGTTTCGCAGCTTTACCCATATCGATTCCACATCCTCGAAGCTAATGTCCTTCCTTTCTATTGCGTTAATCTCCTCTCTAACCAGCAACGCTACCCCACCTCCTTTACCTCTCTGTCTATCCCTCCTGAATATTGAATATCCCTGGATGTTCAGCTCCCAGCCTTGGTCACCCTGGAGCCATGTCTCCGTGACCGCAACTATATCATAGTCATCAATAGCTATCTGCATCTTCACCTTGTCCACCTTATTACGAATGTTCCTCGCATTGAGACACGAAGCCTTCAGGCTTGTTTTTACAACACTCTTACTCCTTGTACAATTATGTTGAAAAGTGGCCCTTTTTGATTTTTGCCCTGGATTTGTCTGCCTGCCACTTTTACTTTTCACCTTGCTACCAATTGCTTCTACCCTCATTTTACATCCCTCTTTCTCTCTGCTCACACATTTAAGAAACACACCACCTCTTCTCTGTTTATTATTTTTCCTTATTTCCCACCTACACGTTGGGTCTGAGTGCTTCCGTTCTCTGCCTCCTGCCTCAGACACTGTCCACTAGCTTTCTCTATTTGAGTCCCTCTTCGACTTGTCCATTTTTCCATTCGATAATGCGATTTCATGCTTGTGCAATAACTTCATTCATTCATCATCGTTGAAAACATTAGCGACACAGTGGCGGGAAAGGTGATGGACGCACCACACATGTCTATCCCCGCTGGAAGTGTAGGATTTTGGTGTGTGTGCTTTTTCATCATTCCTTACAATGCTATGTACGACAGTGATCGCAAATTCTACTGACGTGTGAATGGCCATTAGCTCTCAAAAATCGCATCCACCCTTTGACAGGTCTTGTTTTTGTCCTGCTGGGGGTCCACAACCGCTACTTGCCTGGTATACCAGGTGCGGGAGACGGTTGTGTCGCCGAGGGAGGGCAGCGTAGGTTTACAAGGTTAATTCCCGGGATGGCGGGACTGTCATATGCTGAGAGAATGGAGCGGCTGGGCTTGGACACTCTGGAGTTTAGAAGGATGAGAGGAGATCTTATTGAAACATATAAGATTATTAAGGGTTCGGACACGCTAGAGGCAGGAAACAAGTTTCCGATCATGTTGGCGGAGTGGAGAACCAGGGGCCACAGTTTAAGTATAAGGGGAATAGCATTCAGTGCGGATATGAGGAAACACCTTTTCACCCAGAGGGTTGTGAGACTGTGGAATTCTCTGCCTCAGTGGGCGGTGGAGGTCGGTTCTCTGGATACTTTCAAGAGAAAGCTAGAAAGGGCTCTTAAAGAAGGCGGAGTAAGGGGATATGGGGAGAAGGCAGGAACGGAGTAGCGAATGGGGATGGTCAGCCATGTTCACATTGAATGGCGGTACTGGCTCCAAGGGCCGAATGGCCTACTCCTGCACCTATTTTCTATTGCCGACCATGGAGCAGGTAGGACTGTGTTACATGGTACCCGTGGCGGGGGAAGTCCCCCTCGACCTGACCTGCTCACTTAAATCGCATTATTTTTGTAATGCACGTGACATTTTCTAAGCCTTGTAACTGTATAGTATGACTGACTGCAGAACAATTTCCCTCTGGGATAAATAACGTGGTATCGTATCGTATGGTCGGGTAGGCGAGGGACGGAAATAGAGTATAAACATTGTTTACGTCATTTCCTCCTCTGTTAGGTAACCAATTTTCCGGTCAATGAGTTATTGCAGTTAGGAAATAAAATGGTCCTCTATAACATGGTGTTAGCTTACATTGTGCATCATAACAATCGTCTCAGATCACCTGGGACTTCTCACAACCATCTGTGTCACTCAAGCGGATTAATATGGATTTTGATGCACTAACCTGCAAAGTTAGTTAGTCAAAAGGTCATCAATTCATAAGGGATAGGGAAAGAATTAGGTCATTCGGCCCATCATGACTACTCCGCCGTTTTTATCTGATCTACCTCACCCTCGCAACCCCATTCCCCTGCCTTCTCCCCATAACCGCTGGCACTAATCAATAATCTATCTATCTCTGCCTTGAATATATTCATTGACTTGGCCTCCACAACCGTCTGTTGCAATGAATTCCACAGATTCACCATCCTCTGAATAAATAAATTCTTCCTCATCTCCTTCCTAAACGAACGTCCTTTAATTCTGAGGCTCTCATCTCTGATCCTAGACTCTCCCACTAGTGGAAACATCCTCTCACATCCGCTCTATCCAGGCCTTTCACTATTCGTTCTGGTCCAGAGAGCAATATGTGTCACCTACTGAAGATAGACACAAAAATGCTGCAGTAACTCAGCGGGACATGCAGCAAATGTTACGTGCGAGGGAGACAGAGTCCAGAATCGTGTACAAAGTTCCCCATATGGTATCCGGAAGCTGGCCGTGCTGCCAGGACTGGATGTGTAAGCAACTTCTCTCCTTAGTGCTGGCTCGCCTCCGAACGTGGGAAGTCCACGGCCTGACTGAGACCCAGCGCTGACTCCGGATAAAGCTTCGATTCTGAGTGGAGTAAGTGCACCTTGAACGATCGTCGGAAATATCCAGTGGGCCCAAGCAATGGCTAAGACTAGGTCTAGTAGCTTTGGATGTGGCTTCAATGGGGTGAAAGACTCTGAGCCCGGGTTCAGGGGAGCAGGTTGCGCTGAACATGTCATTGGGAGGGTGACTTGCTCAGTTCAGAGCGATTTCCCGCTATGATCCTCCAGGAAGGTGAATGAATGTAACCTGGCATTTCGGGGATGTTACTTTAAGGGGCATTTGGGGAAACGTATGTTACTGAAGCCGGTGTTATTGAAGGGAGTTTTTTGGAAATGGTGGCGCAGTGGTAGCGTTAGAAGCATAAAAAAAACATTGAAATAGGTGCGAGAAGCCCATTTGGCCCTTCGAGCCTGCACCGCCATTCATTGATATCAATAAACAATATACAACAGGTGCAGGAGTAGGCCATTCGGCCCTTCGAGCCAGCACCGCCATTCAATGTGATCATGGCTGATCATCCTCAATCAGTACCCTGTTCCTGCCCTTTCCCCATATCCCCTGACTCCACTATCTTTAAGAGCCCTATCTAGCTCTCTCTTGAAAGTATCCAGAGAACCGGCCCCACCACCGCCTGAAGCAGAGAGTTCCAGAGACTTACAACTCTCTGTGTGAAAAAATGTTTCCTCGTCTCCGTTCTAAATGGCTTACCCCTTATTCTTAAACTGTGGCCCCTGGTTCTGAACTCCCCCAACATCGGGAACATGTCTTCTGCCCCTAGCATGTCCAAACCCTTAATAATCTTTTATGTTTCAATAAGATCCCCTCTAATACTTCTAAACTCCAGGGTGAACAAGCACAGCCACTCCATTCTCTCAGCTTAAAATTTGAGCATTAACTTATCTAACATATAAACATACAGGTGCATGAGGATTATAAAACCCATTTCTTGGAATACCGAAGCAGTGGCTGTGACTGCTAATTTCGTTGATTCCAGGGTATCTCCTATGATTAGGATATCATCCAAATATGCCATAACTATATGGTTTTGTCTTGTCAGTGTTGCTAACACTGGCTTCAGTAATTTGGTAAACAATCTGGGAGCTGTGGTAAGCCCATTAGGCAAAGCTCTGTATTGCCAAAGTTGATCCATTCAAACAAACTTCAAGAACTTCCTGTGATGTTTCCGAATGGATACTGAATAGTATGCATCTTTTAAATCGATGCATGCCATGAAGCAGCCCTTAGAAACCAATGACTTGGCTGTTTCAAAGGTGTCCATTTTAAAATGGGTGTATTTTACAAAAGTATTCAACTGGGTTAGGTCAATGATGACTCCACATCCACCATCTTTTTTGATTTTAGTAAAGATGTTGGATACGAACTCAACTGGTTCGTGAATCGTTCTTTCTATCACCCCTTTGTTTTGTAGTCTCAAAATTTCAGCATGTCCCTCCGCTATTCCCTTATTGGAAAGTGCAAACTTGTGGTCTGGCAGATGCTGAGACGGGGGAAGTTGTTCATTAATGAACTCAATTTCATACCCCTGAATACTTTGTAATATAAACACATCTGAAGTGATAGCACCCCATGCATCCTTAAAGAAACGCAATCTCCCACCAATATGTGAGGTTATGCATACAACTTGTGCATGAAAACCAGACCGTCTTACCTCCATGTTTACCGGCGGTCCCTGACATTTTGGTGAGTCGTGGAGGTGCTGGGTTTTGTGGCTGCCGCATTTTCCACGCCGGCCGCTGCGGGCCTTGCCCTAAACAAGGCTTCTGCTGTTGATACTGCTGATAATGCGGTGGTTCCGGCGTGTAGGTCCTTGCTCATTTTTCGGGTGGTCCCCGAGGGCTGGAGTATGATAGTCTCCTAGACACATGCCTGTTCGAAGGGTGTGGCTTCATTAATCCCACAGTCTTCCCTTAGTCATCTAAGTATTTGACCTGCTTCGGTAGGTCTTCTCCAAACAACTGCCTTGCTGGTGGCATCGGGGATGCCCTGCACAACCCTGCAAATTTCGGGTTTAACGTCGGTTTGATGGTGGCTTTCCGGAATGCATTTATTTCATACTGGGTGTTACACAGTAAAGCAAGAACATCTTCTTGTTCAGTGCTCAAATCCGTGCCATCCACCGACCTTGCAAACGAAGTGATTCCTGATGTAAGCAGCTTCAGGATCTTTGCAGTTTTATCTCTTGTGCTCTGATACCTGGGCTGATATTACCCCAAATGGGTGTATTCACTGTTGGCACATTGAGTGAATTGCAGTTGTTTGGTGCCTTATACCGATTCATGGTTTCAGTAAGGACCTGGTCTTGTAATTGATGGGTGATAAGGAAATCAATGCAGCAGCCAGTTTGTGTTTGAGGGGTTGACCCGAAGACTTGGGTTGCGCGAACTTGGATAGCACATCCAGCAGTTCTTCCTGAGCAATTTCAGGTGCCATAGTTTCGTGAACAAGAATCTCTTCCACTTCCCCTGGCTGTATCCTTGCACTTCCCATCGATGATGGGGATATATTACCTCCCATCGAAAATCTCCTGGAACTGGGCACGTCCTGCTGCTGGAGATTTTGTTGCAGGATACGCTCCATCATACGTTCCATTCGTTCCATACGACCATCTCCACCATATGCGGATGATAGGTCAGAACCCTCAGGTCCAAAAGAACTCCTGAGGCTCGTACCTCGTCGAGGTAAGAACTCGGGTGCCGTGATAGGAAGTCGCTACCTGCCGCAGCTGCGGGGCTATGCTCGTTCGCCGTCTTTCAAACGAGAACGGCCCGCTAGTCTCGAAGGACATGTGCGGTGGAAAGTCGGCACATGCCGCCGCAGCGTAGTGACCCGACGTCCGCGCGGGCTTGCCGCCTGCCCTCCTAAGGGACAAAGACGAAGTACGGTCACATCCTGCCACTAATGGGGGGTGCGGTGACCGGGATGAGACTCCACCTGCCCGAGATTTACTGGCCTTGCTAGTTGGTGAGTGAATACTGGCCCTGGTTGATATGCCAACAGACCCTGGTCTCGGTAGTTCACCTGTCTGCGGTCTTGCGGTTTGTTCTGGTGAAAGGTCGGCCCTGCCAGGGCTCGACTGAAGAGCAGCTCTTCCCCTAGCTCGTCCTCGAGTGGCCTGAGTGGCTGGGGAGAAACACCGTGCCGTGGAACGGGTAACACGCTTGCTCATGTCTGCTAAGCTCTCCCTAGCAGGGGGAGATAATGATAAAGAGTCAGGATTTTGCCTGACCTGCTCTTGCGCGATACTCCCACTTTGCTGGTCTGAAATCAGCTGTGTAGGTGGGTCGGGTCCCGTAGTCATAGGGCTCCCCGATTTTCGCGCCTTTTCCCCGGCCCGACATAGCGGGTGTTGCCGTTGTAGTGTGCAGCTCCGGGAAAAGTGGCCGTTGACTTCTTTCAGAAGTCCTGGGACCCGTATTCTTTCTACTATCCATAATTCCTGCGAACAACAGTTCTAATACAGAAATCAACCAGCTCAAGGTTAGTTGTACCTACCTGAGCGGCTCTTAAGAAAGGGCTGGCGGACTGCAAATGCGAGCGACGATATGTCGCGCAAGCGTGCTGGCGGGGTCTTCACGAAGTCACTCACCTGACTCCAAAATGAAATGTATTTCAGTTCCTCTACCGCTGTAGATCCTCTGTCCTCCAGTACATTTTGGAGGTTGTTTGTGTCTTCCTTAGTGAGGACAGATCGGGAGTACTTGTTGAACTCTTCTGCCATTTCCTTGTCACCCATAATAATTTCACTCGTGTCTGCCTTCAAGGGACCCATATTTGACTTTGCTATTCTTTTTCCCCTTAACATATCAAAATAAGCTTTTACTGTCCTTCTTTATATTCCTGGCCAGCTTCCCCTCGTTCTTAATATTTTCAGCCCGTATTGCCCGTTTTGTCTTCTTCTGTTGTCCTATGAAAGTTCCCAATCATCTGGCTTCCGGCTACTCTTTGCTGTGTTATACATCTTTTCTTCTAGTTTTAATCTATCCTTAACTTATCTTGTCAGCCACGTTTGGCTCCTACTCCCCTTAGAATCTTTCTTCCTCTTTGGACTACCTAAACTGATCTAAACTAAATTAAACCGAATTAAATTAAAATCATTGAATCTCTGAATAGGAGACGTTTCTGGTTAGGCCACTTATTCAGACTTTGTGGGTTTTTTTGTAAACCTACATTTGCTGTAGCTTGTTTCTACAATATACAGTGGCTTGCAAAAGTTTTCATACCCCTTGAACTTTTCCACATTTTGTCACGTTACAACCACAAACGTAAATGTATTTTATTGGGATTTTATGTGATAGACCGACACAAAGTGGTGCATAATTGTGAAGTGGAAGGAACATTATACATGGTTTCCAAATTTTATTACAAATAAAAACTGAAAAGTGTGACGTGCAAAAATATTCTGCCCCCCTGAGTCAATAGTTTGTAGAACAACCTTTCGCTGCAATTACAGCTGCAAGTCTTTTAGGGTATGTCTCTACCAACTTTGCACATCTAGAAACGGATTTTTTTGCCCATTATTCTTTGCAAAATAGTTCAAGCTCAGTCAGATTGGATGGAGAGCGTCTGTGAACAACAATTGCCAGAGATTCTCAATTGGATTTAGGTCTGGGCTTTGACTGGGCCATTGTAACACATGAATATGCTTTGATCTTAACCATTCCATTGTAGCTCTAGCTGTATGTTTAGGGTTGTTCACCTGCTGGAAGGTGAACCTCCGCCCCAGTCTCAAGTCTTTTGCAGACTCTAACAGGTTTTCTTCCAAGATTGGCCTGTATTTGGCTCCATCCATCTTCCCATCAACTCTGACCAGTTTCCCTCTCCCGGCTGAAGAAAAACATCACGTTTCACAGTGGTGATGGTGTGTTCAGGGTCATGTGCAGTGTTAGTTTTCCGTCACGCATAGCGTTTTGCATTTAGGCCAAAAGCTTCAATTTTGGTCTCATCAGACCAGAGCACCTTCCTCCACATGTTTGCTGTGTCCCCCACATGGCTTGTGGCAAACTGCAAACGGGACTTCTTATGGCTTTGTTTCAACAATGGCTTTCTTCTTGCCACTCTTCCATAAAGGCCAGATTTGTGGAGTGCACGACGAATAGTTGTCCTGTGGACAGATTCTCCCACCTGAGCTGTGGATCTCTGCAGCTCCTCCAGAGTTACCATGGGCCTCTTGGCTGCTTCTATGATCAATACTCTCCTTGCCCGGCCTGTCAGTTTAGGTGGACGGCCATGTCTTGGTAGGTTTGCAGTTGTGCCATACTCGTTCCATTTTCGGATGATGGATTGAACAGTGCTCCGTGAGATGTTCAAAGCTTGGGATATTTTATTATAACCTAACCCTGCTTCAAACTTCTCCACAACTTTATCCCTGACTTGTCTGGTGTGTTCCTTGGGCTTCATGATGCTGTTTGTTCACTAATGCTCTCTTACAAACCTCTGATGCCTTCACAGAACAGCAGTATTTATACTGAGATTAGATTACACCCAAGTGGACTCTATTTTCTAATTAGGTTACTTCTGCAAGCAATTAGTTGCACGGGATTTTATTTAGGGGTATCCGAGTAAAGGGGGCTGAATACTTTTGCACGCCACATTTTTCAATTGTTTATTTGTAAAAAAAATTGAAAACCATGTATCATTTTCCTTCCACTTCACAATTATGCGCCGCTTTGTGTTGGTCTATCACATGCAATCCCAATTAAATACATTTACGTTTGTGGTTGTAACGTGACAAAATGTGGAAAAGTTCAAGGAGTATGAAAACTTTTGCAAGCCACTGTATACAGGTGGTTCTGCTATAACTCGACATCTGTTTCTTGCAGCAACCTCGCGATTTTGTCAATTGGAAACCAGGGTTTGGTCTGGAGTGTTTCTGAACTTAACGTTTAACCTCCAGATACTTTTCCAAAATAATGATTTTTGTTCATAGCTAAAATATATATTTAACTATATTACTGCAAGTTAATATACAAATGTTACATTGTTAAATCGAGTATTATTGCACAAGAGATTGATTGTAAATTTCAATGGCTACTTGCAGCAAAATCGACAGCCTGAGTTCTTAAGAAACAAATATCACTGTTTACTGCAGGGAGGTTACATGGGAACAGTTTTTCTTTATCCCCGACTGTTTTTCCACAAGGTCGGTTTTTTTCCTGCATGTAAATTTGCATAATAGTTTTCAATTGGTTCTCAAGCATCAGTCGAGTCATATCTCAATCGCGCTGTGGAAACACTGAAGTAGCAGAATTTCTTAACTTGTGGATGTTCCCTGCATTGTGAAACATTTCGGGGGTTTTGCTACTGACATCAGTACGGAGGTTTTGCAATTTGAACGCATTGCACTCAAGCTCCTAACCAAACACCGTTTCAAGAAATGCATGGTCACGCATCAAACAGAAGGATTACAGTTATCAGTTGATTTTATTGTCACATGTACCGAGGTAGAATGTTTTGTTGTTTCGTGCTAACCGGTCAGAGGAAAGACAAAACATGGTGAACATCAAGCCATTTACAGTGTGTACACACATGATAAGAGAATAACGTTTAATGTGAAGTAAGATCCAGTAAAGTTCGATCAATGATAGGCCGAGGGTCACCAATGAGGTAGATAGTTGTTTAGCGCTGATCAATTGTTCTGGTAAGATGGTTCAGTTACCTGATAACTGAGAGGAATAAACCGGTCCAGAAGTCAACTGACATTTGCATTCCAACTCATTACAAGTGCAACATAAAAGTTTATAGAAAATTAGATACAAAATGCTGAAGTAACTCAGCGGGTGAGGCAGCATCTCTGGAGAGAAGGAATGGATGATGTTTCGGGTCGAGACCATTCTTCAGACTGATGTCACGTGAGCGGGCGGGACAGAGATAGAAAGTAGTTGGAGACAGTAAGCCTGGTGGGAGAACTGGGAAGGGGAAGGGATGGAGAGAGAAAGTAACGGCTATCTGAAGTTAGAGAAGTCAATGTTCATACCGCTGGAGTGTAAACTACCCAAGCAAAATATGAGGTACTGTTCCTCCAATTTGCGCTGGGCCTCTCTCTGAAAATGGAGAAGGCCCTGGTCAGATTGGCAATGGGAGGCGAGGCAGCGGCTCTACCAACTGTGCCACCGTGCGGTCTATAGAACTTAATGTATCCCAGGAGGAAAATTGATTTGCCAACAGCCATAAAATGACAACAACACATAGTACATGAAACATGAAATTAAAGTGACGAGTGGAAAGGATTGCGGATGTGCAAAGATTGAGGTGGGGGGGGGGGGGGGGGGGGGGGGGCATCAGTCTCAGTTTCAGTCTACCCCACTACAGTAAGGGAGGAGTTGTACAGTTTGATAGCCACAGAGAAGAATAGTCTCCTGTGGCGTTCTGTGCTGCATATTGGTGGAACCAGTCTGTTGCCTGCCTTTCAAGGCCACCTCCCGTGAATCCTGCTTCGTCCCCAGGACGGAGCCAGCCTTCCTGGTGAGTTTTAGTTGGAGAAACCCAAGTCATGCCAACTATACAGAATTTGCCCGCGTCCACAACATGGTTTACGGAAGCTGGAATTGTGCCGGATGCAGATAAGACTGGATGTTGAGAAGACTTCTCTGTTTTTGTAGCTCTGTGCTTCGCCTCCTGTAAGAAGTCCAAGAGCTGCTTTAGTTCCAGCGCTGTCATTACGGGACAATTGAGAGGGGGTAAGTACCGGAATATCGTGTTGCCCTCGGTAGGGCGCTGGGAATATTGCGTGTTTATGTTGGTGGGTCCAACCAGGTTAGTTTAGTTTAGAAATACCATGCGAAAACAGACCCTTCGGGCAAACAGCACCCGTGGTCGGGATCGAACGCGGGACTTTGGCGCTGTACGCGCTGAAGGGCAGCAACTCTACCGGTGCGCCACCGTGCCGCCAGTCTAATGCGGTAGAAGGCTGAGTGTTGGTGAATGAGTTACCCTTGGGGAGGGGGGGTTCATGGATGGAAGGAGATAGGGGGAGTAGGGAGAGGAGGAAGGGGGGGGGGTGGGGAGAGTTGGAGGCAGAGAAGGGGAGTGGGGGGGGGGGGGGAAGAGGGGAGAGAGAAAGGAGACGGAGGAGAGCGGGAGACAGGTGGAGAGAGAGAGAGAGAGAGGGAGGGGAAGAAACTGCTACACATTATTTATGTTTAAAATATCTTGTTTGTCAATCGAGCAGCGCGGTGAATTAAGGAATGTGTACGGAGAAATAAAAACTCTTAAAGGTAGCGGAGTCAGGGGATATGGTGAGAAGGCAGGAACGGGGTACTGATTGTGGATGATCAGCCATGATCACATTGAATGGCGGTGTTCGCTCGAAGGGCCGAATGGCATACTCCTGTACCTGTTGTCTATTGTCTATTGCCTGTTTCCGTTCATCATCGTAACTTTTTTGCACATCTCACGTTTCACTTTCCCCAGACTCAGTGTGAAGAAGGGTCTCCACCCGAAACGTCACTCATTCCTTCTCCAGAGATGCTGCTTGTCCCGCTGAGTTAATCCCGCTGAGTTAATCCCGCTTTTTGTGTCTTTGCCGCGGTTATTCTTTCCATTCATACGGAATGAGATCAGGCCCTTCGGGCCAACTTGCCAACACCGACCAACATGTCCCATCCATACAAGTCCCACCAGTCCCACCTGTCGACGTATCCGCCATGTTGAAGCCCCCCGTAATTCGGGTGTTCTAGTTGGAGAGTGGAGAGTGTGCAATTTCAGCCCCCAACTCCGCGAGATATCAAGATGGTGAACACTGCGAATGCATAAGGATGGTAAATCGAGAGGAACTAAACAACTTGGCGTTAACCAGGTTGCAGATGCGGTATTCTCAAAATAAATTTCCACACATCGTTACTAAGCACACACATCGTCTCTTACAAAGTAATCACAAAATTTGGGAAGTTTAGTTGTCTGCTTGTGAGGAAGTGAAACTAGCTGTGAGAAATCTTGATGATTTTTTTAAATGTCATGAGTAAAGATCAGAATATCTTTAGCTTGCTTCCTCTTGCTTCAAGTCCACTGTATCTCTGTGCTGATACGATGATCGGCCCTGTTGCCACGGATACGGGATCCAATTATCCATGTTTGATCCAGACCCTGAGTGCTGTCTGAATAGAGTTTGCACATCTCCCGATGCACTTCATAGGGTTACTTGTGTGCTCCAGTATCCTGGTTTAAGGCTAATTGGCTAGTAATTTTGTCCCAAGTGAACTAGGAAATATAAAAATAAAAGAGAAGAAGTACAACGTAGCAAGGATGAGCGGGAAGCCGGGGGATTGCGTAGCATTTAAAGAGCAACAGAATATAACTAAAAAGGCAATACGGGGAGCAAAGATGAGGTACGAAGGTAAGTTGGCCATGAATATAAAGGAGGATAGTAAAAGCTTCTTTCGGTGTGTGAAGAGGAAAACATTAACTAAGATCAATGTTGGACCCTTGAAGACCGAAATATGTGAATTTATTATGGGGAACAAGGAAATGGCAGTTGAGTTGAACAGGTATAGTGGATCTGTCTTCACTAAGGAGGACACAAACAATCTTCCTGATATAGTAGTGGCCAGAGGATCTGTGGTGACGGAAGAATTGAAGGAAATCTACATCAGGCAGGAAACGGTGTTCGGCAGACTGATGGGACTGAAGGCTGATAAATCCCTAGGGCCTGATGGTCTGCATCCCAGGTTACTTAAGGAAGTGATTCTAGATATCATGGAAGCATTGGTGATCAATTTCCAATGTTCTATACATTCAGGATCAGTTCCTTTAGATTGGAGGGTAGCTAATGTTATCCCACCTTTTAAGAAAGGCGGGATAGAGAAAACAGAGAATTATGGACCAGTTCGCCTGACATCGGTGGTGGGGAAGATGCTGGAGTCAATCATAAAAGATGAAATAGCGGCACATTTGGATAGCAGTAACAGGATCGATCCGAGTCAGCATGGATTTACGAAGAGAAAATCTCGCTTGATTAATCTTCTGGATTTTCTTGACGATGTAACTCAGAAAATGGACAAGTGGATTCAGTGTACCTGGGCATTCATAAATCATTTTATAAGGTCCCATATAGGAGATTAGTGGGCAAAATTAGGGTACATGGTATTAGGGGTGCTGACATGGATAGAAAATTGGTTGGCAGACAGCAAAAAGTGGGATCCCAGAGTAGTGATTTACGTGTCCCATTTCAGAATGGCAGGCAGTGACTAGTGGGGTGCCCCAAGGCTCGGTGCTGGGACCGCTGCTATTTACAATATATATTAATGATTTAGATGAAGGGATTACAAGTAACATTAGCACATTTTCAGATGCCACAAAGCTGGGTGACAGTGTGAACTGTGAGGAGGGTGCTATGAGAATGCAGGGTGACTTGTAAAGGTTGAGTGAGTGGGCAGATGCATGGCAGGTAATGCTTGATGTGGATAAATGTGAAGTTATCCACTTTGGTAACAAAAAAAGGAAGGAAGATTATTATCTAAATGGTGTCAAGTTGGGAAAAGGGGAAGTTCAACAGGATCTGCGGGTCCTTGTTCATCAGTCAATGAAAGTAAGCATGAAGCTACAGCAGGCAGTTAAAAAGCGAATGACATGTTGGCATTCATAACACGAGGATTGGGTATAGGACAAAGAGTCCTTCTGTTGTTCTACTGGGCCCTAGTGAGACCACATCTGGAGGTTTGTGTGCAGTTTTGGTCTCCAAATTTGAGGAAGGACATTCTTCCAACTGAGGGAGTGCAACGTAGGTTGACAAGGTTCGTTTCCAGAATGGCGGGACCATCATATGCTGAGAAAATTGAGAAACTGGGCTTGTATACTCTGGAATTTAGAAGGATGAAATGCGATCTTATTGAAATATATAAGATTAGTAAGGTTTTGGGCACGCCAGAGTCAGGAAACATGTTCCCGATGTTGGGGGAGTCCAGCACCAGGGGCCACAGTTTAAGAATAAAGTGTAAACTATTTCCAATGGAGGTAAGAAACAGTTTTTCTTTTTTTTTAACGTTAATTTTTTATGAGAGAAATGTACATATCATAGTACAAACCACTACAAACTTTGTTAAACCGTTACATATTAAATATCCAGGATTCCAGGGACCCCACTACGAGCGTAGCTGGGGTCTTCATTTATCGGTTACATATTACCATTACCTCTAATTATTATTATTATTTTTAATATATAGAAAAAATAAAGAGAGAAAAAAAAGAAAATTAGAAAAATAGAATAATCTATCCATAATACAACTTAGGAGATAGGTCCGTAGGTCAGAGAACATAACTATTCATCTAGTCCTGGGTTCAAGCTTCAGTCGGGCTTCCGCGCCAGCCCATTCTACCCCTTCAAATAATCTATGAACGGAGACCATATTCTAGTAAATAATTGTGGTTTGTCAATTTGTTTTCCAGATTTATGTTCTCCGACATCTCCATATTCCACATTTTGATTGTGGGGGTTGCTGGGATTTTCCAAAATTTTAATATTAATTTTTTCCCAGTTATTATACTGTAATCAAGGATTTTTTTTGGATTATTGTAAGTTTTAGGTAGTGTTCTGATATGCCTAATATTATTAATTTAGGATCGGGCTCCGGTTAAGTATTAACCACCACGGAAATAATTTAAACAATATCCATCCCCATTTTTAAAATTTTTATGCAACTTACAGAGGTATGGGTTAAATTAGCCTCAGAGTATATACATTTATCACAGATAGGAGAGATATTAAAAACAATTCTATTTAATTTTGTTTTAAAGTAATGCAATCTATGTAATAGTTTAAATTGTACTAAATAATGTCTGGCGTTTAACGAACATTGATGCATATGTTATAGACTTTTATCCTAAATATCTTTCGTTATGGGTTGAACTAATTCGTTTTCCCATGCTTGTCTATATAATTCCGTCGACGGAATCTCATTATCTAAAAGAGTATTATAAATGTAAGATATTAATTTGACTGTGTTGGGGTGTTTATTCAAATATTCATCTAGAATCTCCGGCTCTCTAGTTCTGTATTCTTGTGTATGGGATTTAACATAATCTTTAACTTGTAAATATCTTAAACAATTATTTGAATGTCGTCCATAATTCTGTTGTACCTCCTGAAACGAGAGGAACATACCTTTTCTATAAAGATGTCCCATCTTTTTAATTCCATAATGTTTCCATTGTGCAAAACCTTTATCCAATACTGAAGGTTTAAATGAAGGGTTGTTTGCAATAGGGAGACAAAGTGATAAATTATCCAATTTTAATGTGTTTTTAATTTGTTTCTAGATTCTAATACCACTATGTATTATTGGATTTTCCACTATAGATTTTTTAATTCAATTTTGTGGGATCTAACAGAATCGGACCAATTTCAAAAGGCAGACAATCCTCCTTTTCCATCTTTAACCAGTCTGGTTGTTGATCCATATCTTCCAACCAGAAATTCATGTTTTTGACAATGACTGCCCAGAAATAAAATAAGAAATTTGGTAAGACTAATCCTCCATTCAGCTTAGGTGTTTTTTTGCTTATTTTGTGATTATTATAATCCCAAATAAAACGTCACAATAGAGTCGACTTATGTAAAGACATTTTTTGGGAGATATATCGGAATTGATTGAAAGAGGTATAGTAGTTGAGGAAGGAAAATCATTTTAATAGCATTAATTCTACCGAGCATTGAAATGGAAAGTGTTTTCCAATATTGAATATTCTTATGCAATTTATTACGTAAAGGCACGAAATTTGATTTGAATAAAGAAATATATTTCTTGGCCACGTAAATTCCTAAGTATTTCAATTTTTCATTCACTATTTTAAAAGGTGATTGTTGCAATATATATAAATTAGGTTCCGTTATTGGCATAATCTCACTCTTATTACAATTAATTCTGTATCCCGAGAATAAACCAAATTGAGTTATAAGATTTAACAAGCTAGGGATGCTGATTTCTGGATTTGTAATATATAATAATACATCATCTGAATATAGAGAAATGTTATTAACTGTATTTTTAGTATTATATCTATATATTTCTGGGTGTACACTAACTCTTTCTGCTAGTGGTTCTATAGCAAAGGCGAATAGTAACGGGGATAACGGGCATCCTTGTCTACATCCTTCAGATAAATCAAATGTTGTTGATAACATTTGATTTGTCATTATTCTAGCTGTTGGGTTGGTGTATAAAAGCTTAACCCAAGTGCAAAACGTCTCACCTAGTTGAAAATTTCGATCACCGAAAATAAGTAGGGCCAATCCACTTGATCGAATGCTTTCTCGGCATCTAACGAGATGACTGCTAAATCTACATTAGCTATTCTATTTGAGTATATAATGTTAAATAATAGTCACAGAATATAATATGAATAACGTTTTGGAATAAAGCCTGTTTGATCGGGGTGTATCAATGTATGAATCACTAAATTTAATCTATTGCTAAAATGTTGGTTAATATTTTCTAATCGGTGTATAAGAGAGCAATTGCTCTATATGAGCCTGGGTCTTCAAGGTCTTTATCCGATTTTGGTATAAGAATTATTGTTGATTTATTTAAAGTTTCTGGAAGTTTCTGTTGCATGAATGCTTGAGTATATAATGTCTGTAGGCGTGGCGAGATCAGATCATGAAATGTTTTATAAAATTCGCTATTTAAAGCACCTGGGCCAGCGGCCTTTCAATTTTTTAAAGAATTAATAGATTCTTCAATATCTTTTACTGATATTTCAGCCCCTAATAATTACCTCTCTTTCAGGTCTAAACCTGTAAGATTACATTTATGTAAACATAATTCAATTCCTGCAGAACCCACTGTCGTTTTGGTTGAGTAAAGTGTTTGATAGTAGTGAGAGAATCTATCATTAATATCCTTGGGTAATTTTAATATTTCTCCCGTATCTGATTTAATTTTATGTATTGTTTCTTCCCCTTCCTATTTTCGGAGTTGACGTGTGGGATATTTTTGTGGTTTATCACTGAATTGAAAAGTGTAGCTGTTTAGTCTTTTGATAACGTTTCATGATTTGGTCTGAATATATTTCGTTTAACTTATATTTGCGTGCAGCAATTTTATTATGTATTATCATAGAAGGCGCGATGGCATTTTCCATATCTAATTGCCTTATTTCCATTTCCAATATCAGTTGTTTGGCGCAGTTCTCTTTATTACGAAAGGCTTGCACGGAGATTAACGCTCCTCGTATAAATGCTTTAAATGTTTCCCAAAGAAGGGAGGCAGATATTTCAGGGCCGTCGTAGGTCTCAAAAAACATGTTTATCTGTGCGATAAGATATTCGTAACATGCCTTTTCATTTAAAATTTGAGGATTAAGTCTCCATTGTGTCTGCTTATCAGTCATTCCACTTAGTTTGATCATAAATGTTAAAGGAGAATGGTGAGAAATTATAATATTATGATATTTCGCGTTATAAGTAAATGGCATACTAGTTTAGAGTCTACTAAAAAGTAGTCTACCTTGAATAGGTTTTATGCACCGGTGAGTAAAATGAGTATTCCCTTCCAGATGAGTTTTCAATTCTCCAAACATCCTTGATAGTAGTAGAATTAATGTATGAATTTAATAATTCGTCTGCCTTAGATATTACTTTTCTTTGTCTTGATGATCTGGCGAGATAGGAATCTAGTGTACAATTTAAATCTCCACCGATTATCAATTTATGTTGTGCGAGCTCCGGGATAGTATTCTTAAAAACTTCTTTAAAAAAACATAGGGTTATCATAATTTCTTAAAAAACATAGGGTCATCATAATTTGGTCCATAGACATTGAGAAAAATCACTTTTTAAAGATATAATTCACCCACTAGTATAATATATCTACCATTAGTGTCCGCAATAGTTGATATGTGAACACCTCTGGCCTTATGGGAGAATGAAGAATTATATGTTTCAGCGATCCATTTTGCTTTCAATCTATGTTGTGCATCATTTTTAAGGTGAGTTTCTTGAAGAAATGTTATATCTGCATTGAGTGATTTAAAGTATGCTAATACCTCACCACTCTTGATTGATTCATCAATTCCCTTAACATTCTAACTACAAAAAGAGACGTCCAAGAACTCTGTGTGCCCGGCCTAATAATCTAAATTACCTAATTTAGATCTCGGCAAGGAGTGTCCCTGTAGTGCTTTTGGTCTAAATTAAATACTTTTTTAAATAAGGCTGCGGCAAAATCACGGAGATATTTAGTTCCTTCCTCACCTTCTCGAACGCCAACAATTCTTAAATTCTGACGTCTCTGGCGGCTTGTTCTCGGCAAGGAGTATCTCTGTAGTGCTTTCCAAGTGAGTTATGGCTTCAGTTTGTTTCTCCAATTGTTGATCTATTGTAGTGGAGGCCGACTCCAGCTTATCATTAAAGTTGGTTTCATTCGACTTAATGTTCTCGTTTACTTCATTGATTTATAAGTTCATTGACAACTGTTTTTCACGCAGAGAGTTGGGAGTCTGTGCAATTATGTGCCTCAGAGGGTGGTGGAGGCCGGTTCTCTGGAAACTTTCAAGAGCTAGGTAGGGCTCTTGAAGATAACGGAGTCAGGGAATATGGGGAGATTGCGTGAATGGGGTACTACTTGTGGATGATCAGCCATGATCACATTGAATGGTGGTGACCTACACCTAAAGGGCCGAATGACCTACTCCTGCACCTCTTATCTATTGCCTCTTGGGACAAGGTAGAGATGGTTGAAAACTTCAAATTTAAATTCAATTTCAAACTTCAAATTCCATGAAGTCACCTCAACAACAACTTCTCCTGGACCACGCATATTGAAGCAACGATCAAGAACAACGTCCAACGCCTCCAGTTACTTGTAAGGCTTGGGGAGTTTGGCACGTCTCCTGTAACTCCCGCCAGCTTCTGCAGATGCACCATAGAAAGCATTTTATCAGGATGCATCACAGATTGGTTTGGCAACAGCTGCATCCAAGACCACAAGAAATTGCAGCGAATTGTTAACGCAGCCCAGAACATCACACAAACCAACCTCCCTTCCATTGACTCCATTCATTCCTCACGCTGTTCCGGCAAGGCGGGCAGCATAATCAAGGACCGTCACACCCTGGCCACTCCCTCTTCTCCCCTCTCCTATCGGGCAAAAGGTGTAGAAGTCTGAAAACGCACATCTCCAGATTTAGGGACAGTTTCTTCCCAGCTGTTAACAGACAATTGACTCATCCTACCACAATCAGAGAGCAGTACGTAACTGCTATCCACCTCCTTGGTGACCCTTGGATTATCTTTTATCGTACTTTGCTGGCGTTACCTTGCACTGGACGTTATTCCCATATCACGTATCTCAACTGTAAATGGGTCAATTGTGATCACATATTTGTCTTTCTGTTGGTTGGTTCGCACGCAACTAAAGCTTTTAACTGTAACTCGGATAGGCACAAAAATCTGGAGTGACTCAACAGACAATAGACAATAGACAATGGGTGCAGGAGGCCATTCGGCCCTTCGAGCCAGCACCGCCATTCACTTTGATCATGCCTGATAATCCACAATCAGCACCCCGTTCCTGCCTTCTTCCCATATCCCTTGACTGCGCTATCTTTCCGAGCTCTATCTAACTCAGCTGGACAGGTAGCAACTCTGGAGATCAGGAATTAGTGACGTTTCGGGTCCCGACCCTTCTTCACACCTATGTACCTCGGTACATGTGACACTACACTAAACTGAGTGCAGATCCAGATTATCCGTCCGGGCAATGAACGAAATCCCGAATTCTGAATTTGAGTTTTCAATAAACATCTTGCTTTTCGACCTGCCACTTAGTGGATTCTTTGCACGCAAATAGATAAATGGATTTGTCAACTGCGAGGCAGCTGACGTCCTCTTCTCAGGAAAAGCGGCCCAGCTTGTTCCTTCTGAAGCGATTTCACAATGCTGCACCCAAGACGTTATTTAAAAAAAACCCTTCGTGCTGGAGGAACTAAACGGGTCAGGCAGCATCTCTGGAGATGAAAACAACGAACCACAGGTGGTGGTTAATGCTCAAGTATGTCAAGTGCTGGAGTACCTCAACAGGTCAGACAGCGCCTATGTAGGTGGGATGAAGGAACTGCAGATGCTGGTTGATGCATAAAATAACATAAAGTGCTGAAGTAACTCAGCAGGTCCGACAGCGCCTCTGACGCTGGGAACGATGAACAGCAAAGGCTGGTGGATGCATATAAGATCAAAAAGTGCTCCAGTAGATCAGTGATTCAGGAAGCATTTCTGGAGAACATGGATAGGCGACGGGTCTGGACCTCTCTTCAGACGGATTTCCCATGTCTTCTTCCGATGCTGCCTGACCTATTTTTGTGTGTTTCTTTCCGCCTAGGTAGCCGTTCAAAGATGCAGTGGAGTGTGGTCGCTTGGTCATGTCTGCTGTTGTCTGGTAGGTTTACACACACGCACGCGTACGCAGACGCAGACGCAGACGCACACACACACACACACACACACACACACACGCACACGCACACACACACACACACACACACACACACACACACACGCACACACACACGTAGATTATGTACATAGGTATAATGGATGGATTTGACTGGGTGGGTGGAAAGGCCAGAGCCGAAAATATAATATTATTTCTGGTTTCAGGTGCTGGTGGATCCGATGAATCGATCATACAATCACCGAAGCAGATCACAGTTACTGAAGGCGGGACTGTGCGGCTAAACTGTGCTGTTGTTGACAAGACAATCCGTTCAATTGGGGGCATTAGTTGGTACAAAGATGCGGGAACTCGTACCATTTCCAATGAGCGCGGCGACTATTATGGTCGCGTTTTGAAATATAGTTCACCGGGAACCCTCAATGAATCAATCGAAATCACTGACATGAAAATGACCGAGACAGGAAGGTATTATTGCCGAGTGAGAGTTTTCTTCTTGCGAAGATATTGGGGCCACGGCACAGAAGTCACTGTCACACGTAAGTTTGCGTATTCTTAACTTTGTCTTTAAAGGCATTCCTAACACCGGTCACCACACGCCTCAACAACAAAGCTTTGTCAGATGAGATTTAGGCACATGAATTCATTATTTAGGCACAGAAAATGATTACAAATATAGGAACCAGCGGTCCAAGTTTAAGAATAAGTGGTGGGCAATTTAGGGCTGAGATGAGGAAAAAACTTTCATGCAGAGAGTTGTGAATCTGTGGAATTCTCTGCCACAGAAGGCAGTGTAGGATGATTCACTGGATACTTTGAAGATAGAGCTCTTAAACATAGCAGAGTCAGGAGTTATGTGGAGTGGGCAGGAACGGAGTACTGATTTTAGATGGTCCACCATGATCATATTGAATGGCGGTGCTGGCTCAAAGGGCCAAATGGCCTACTCCTGCACCTATTTTTCTATTTTTATTTTTTTAATTACAGATGATCTTCCTTCCACATATCCTGTACTTATTTCAATAAATACCGATTTATCTTCCTAATTTTTTTTTAAAGAAACTTGACACTCTGATCAAAAAATGTATTTGGGATTATAAAACAATTATAAAGCCTAAATAAATTGGCGGATTGGCTCTCCCCAATGTTTTACAGTATTACTGGGCAACGAATATTAAAAACGTAATCTATTGGATGGACAACACATGCCAACAGTTAATAACGGAGAGAGAGGATTGTTCGCCTTTTAATATAGGCGCCGTTCTTCTCTCTCCAATAAATTTGAATAAAACACTATATGAAAATATCCGATTGTCCACAGTACCCTACGAATCTGGAAACAAGTGAAGTCAACTCTTAAACTGAGACATGTATCTTTTCTTTCACCAATTGCCAACAACTCTCGGGTCAAGCCGTCTATTTTAGACAAAACGTTCACACATTGCGAATGATTAGGAATTAAAAAACTCCGAGATCTTTATGAGGGGAACTCTTTTCCCATTTCAAGAATTACAGTCGATATATTATCTGAAAGGTAGCCAATATTTTAGATACCTTCAAATACGAGACTATCTGAAATCATATATCAAAGACTATCAATCTACGTTGCCAGACACACTAGACGAATGTATGAATAGGAACTCGGATTCAAACAAGTTAACATCATATCTGCATAGCACCCTTTTAAATATACAAACGCCATCGTCAGAATTAATTAGAAGAGCTTGGGAAGATGAGCTTGGCCTAAAAAAATTAAAAGACAGATGGGAGGAAAACCTTCTATATATACACAACTGTTCTCTTAACGTAAGGCATTCGTTAATTCAAATTAAAATATCACACAGACTATATTATTCAAAGTCTAATCTGAATAAGATATTTCCAAATGTATCTCCTGTATGTGATAAATGTCTCCTTCAGGAAGCAAAGGAACCCATTCCTTTGCCTCGTATAAATTTACATAATTTCTGGAGAGGATTTTTAAAATTTTTCTTCTAAAACACTAAAAATAAAATTGGATCCCGACACGGAACTGACCACTCTAGGTACTTCAGAAGCCTGTTCTCAGCTATCACTATTTCCAAGACGTTTCTTAATTATGGCCTGACAACGGCCAAAAAACCGAATACTTAGATTTTGGAAACATACTCTTAAGGTGTGGATTATAAACATGTCCGAGACACTACATCTTGAAAATATTAGACTTACTTTTGGCAGAAAAAAACAGATCATTTTTCCAAGACAAGGACACCATTGATTGATTTCTTACAAGGATAGTATGGCGCAACACAACTTTGGATTTAAATCTAATTATGGGTTGGGTGAAGTGGGTGGGGAGGGACGAGAGGCAGGTCTACCATCACTTTTTCTTTCTTTTTTTCTTTTTGTCCTTTTATTTCTATTCCTCTCTTCTTTCTTTCTTTTATTCACTCTTTGGCTACAATACTTTGGTAGTCTAGTGGTCCTATCTTTGCGCATCTCACTTTTTTGCTTTCTTGCTGTTTCTCCTGTCTTTTCTTCTAATTCAAGTTAAAAAGTTAACATTGAAGCTGTGCAATAACTGTATAATTTTATATGCCGTTGCTTCTACTCTTGTACATTTGCTTCAAATAAATAAAAATATTTTCAAAACAAACAAAAAAAAACAATGTGCAAGATCAATCATAGAGTGACATAGTGATGCACCGTGGAGACAGGCCCTTCGACTCAACTTACCCACAACGTGCCCAATAATGTCCCAGCTATCCTAGTCCCACCTGTGTGCGTTTGGTTCTTCGAAACATGTCCTATCCATGTACCTGTCCAACTGCTTCTTAAACAATGGGATAGTCCCAGCCTTTACGACCTCCTTTGGCAGCTTGCGCAATACACCGAGCTTTCTCTGTGGGGAAAAAATTCCCCTCGGATTCTTACTAAATCTTTTCTCCTTCACCATGAACCTCTGGTCCTCGATACCCCTACTCTGGGCTAGTGATCGTGGATCAGTATACAGGACCAAGAGAGAATAGGTGCACAATTTGAAATAATCCGTGCCGATTCATGGTCGCTTTCGACGTTGCAACATCCATGAATTTTGAAGCAGAACATCGGAATAACAAACATAAGACCGTAAACTGGCGGGGAAGATGGTGGAACTGTAAGGGAGCCATTTTTTCCCAACGAAGAGCAATCCAGTTCCCTCTTAATTCACATGCACGCTACGGTCACTCCGACTGCTCCATATTAGGGGGTAATTTTCAGCTACTAATTACCTATCAGGACGCACGTCCTTGGTATGAGAGAGGACGCAAGGAAAAACGCAGGCAATATGTACAACCTGCACACAGACAGACAGCATCCGAGGTCAGGATCGAACCCGGATTGTCGCGAGTAAACGAGACTGTCAAGATAGGTGTAATGGGTGGCATTGATTGGCTGGACCTAAAGGCCAGCGCCGAAACTAAAATATTATTTCTGGTTTCAAGATCTGTTGCACAAACACCTTCTAATGTCAACGTTACTGAAGGCGGGACTGTGCGGATTAATTGTACATTTGTTGGCAAGACAATTAGGGCCTTCAGTTGTTACAAAGACGAGGAAACTCGTGCCGTTTCTAACACGGGCGGCGACTATTAGTTCACTTGGAATTCTAAAAGAAATAGAAATAGTTCACTTGGAATTCTAAAATAATCCATCGAAATCACTGACCTCAAAATGAACGATACAGGAAAGTATTACTGCCCAGTGACTGTTTTCCCAGTGGAAATATATAATGGCCACGGCACAGAAGTCACAGTCACACGTAAGTTTGCGTTATCTTAACTTTATCCTAAAAAACATTCTTAACACCGACCACCACACGCCTCAACAACGAAGCATTGTCAGTTCAGATTCAGGCACAGAAATTAATTATATATGTAGGAACCAGGAGCCCCAGTTTAAGACTAAGGAGTAGGCCATTTAGGACTGAGGAGGAAAACCTTTTTCACCCAGCGAGTTGTGAATCTGTGGAATTATCTGCCTCAGAAGGCAGTGGAGGTCAATTTTCTGGATGCTTTCAAGAGAGAGTTAGTTGGTGCTCATAAAGATAGCGGAGTCAAGAGATATGGGGAGACGGCAGGAACGGGGTACTGCTTGTGGATGATCAGCCATGATCACAGTGTATGGCGGTTCTGGCTCGAAGGGCCGAATGGCCTACTCCTGCACCTGTTGTCTATTGTCCATTGCCCACACCGGCCAACATGTCCCGTCGATACTAGTCCCACCTGCGTGCGGTTGGTCCATATCCATTGAAACCTGTCCAATCCATGTACCTGTCCAAGTGCTTCTTACATGATGGGATAGTCCCAGCCTCAACGACCTTCTCTGGCTGCTTGCTCCATACAGCGACCATTTTCTCCATCGAAGAGCAATCCAGTTCCCTCTCAATTCACATGCAAGCTACGCCCACTCCGACTCCTCTATATATCAGGGGCAATTTACAGCAGTTCATTACCTATCAGGACGCACGTCTTTGGGAGGAGAGATGAAGCAGTAACGCCCAGGGGAAACGCAGGCAATAACACGGAGAACGTGAAAACTCCACACCGGCAGTCAGCATTGAGGCCAGGCTGCTGGCCCACAGAGGCAGTAGATGCTTCGGCTATTTCCTTAAGCAATCAAGGTGGAGGTAAAAGGAACTGCAGATGCGAGATTACAAACAAAAAGACGCAAAGTGCTGGAGTAACTCCGCGGGCCACGCAGCATTTCTGGAGAACATGGATACGACATATTGTGGGATGCTGAAGAAGGGTGCCGACCTGAAACGTCGCCTATCCATGTTCTCCACAGATGCTGCCTGACCCGTTGACTTATTCCAGCACTTTGTATTCTGTGTAAGATTTCCACATCTGTTGTTCCTTTTCATGCAAATGAACTGTACGAATTGGTCTACGTTTAGAATGATAGTGGGAACATTTCGGTGTATAAGAATGGAAGGAAACAGAAATAAACTGGGAAAGTAATTTGTGAACTTGATGTTTTATTCCTACAGGCCCGAGCCTTGTAGAAAGCCCTGCATGGGGATTACGTTGGCAGCTGCTTGTAATGGGAGTGAAACTTGCAACGTTCATTGTGATCAACGTTATAATAGTCTTCATCATCCGCTCATGGGAGTCTTGGGGATTTGCCAGCCGGAGGAAATAAGCCTAACAAGCTGGTCAAGCGGTAAGAGGATTGCCAGCTACACGTGTGGATTGCATTAGCAGCTGAGGTCACTGGACAATGGTGCCTTTTATTGTCACCTGCAAGGTGCTACCATAGTGAAAATACTTTATTTCAAACTAAACTAAATTAAACTAAACTAAACTAAACTACACTAAAATATAATAAAATAAAATACCCAAAATGAAACTAAGCGAAACTAAACTAAACTACACTTAACAAAAAAAGTTTAACTAAACTTAACTAAACTTAACCAAAGCAAACTAAACTAAATTAAACTAACATAAACTAACCTAAACTAAAATAAACTAAACAAAATTAAACGAAACCAAACTAACTAAAGTATACTAAACTAAACTAAACCAAACTTCACGAAACCAATCCAAAGTAAAGAACACGAAACTAAACTAAACGAAATTAACCTAAACTAAACAAAAAAACATAACTAAACGTAACCAAACAAAATTACACTAATCTAAACGAAACTAAAATTAACTTACATTTAACAACTAAACTAATCTAAAATATATTCAGTTCCATAGAAATCCCACACTACCTCCGCCACACTCTCATTTCATTCCTACCATCAAGAAGAATATATCTGAGTCTGAAAACCATGACCACAAGGTTCAAGAACAACTTCTTCCCTGCAACTATCAGGCCTTTGAACACCACATAAGACTAGGCTCAACTTTGAACATTTATGGACTTTCTTGCGTTGCACCGTGAATCTTGTATTTTCGTGTTTGCACTAGATACAAATTTATTGTTGATTTTGTTTATTATTTTTTCTCAAAGTTTGATGTATGTACAGGCCTGTTACGCTGCTGCAAGTAAGAATTCCATTGTCCGGCTGTCGGTACAACAAACTTAGATAAAATATAATAACGAACCTAAACTAAGCTAAACTAAAATAAAATAAAATAAAATAAAATACAGTAATCGAAACTAAACTAAACTAAACTAAACTAAAACAAACGTAACTAAATTTAACCAAACCAATCCAGAGCAAAGCAAACGAAACGAAACTAAACTAAACTAAACTAAATTAACCTAAACTAAACAAAAAAAGCGTAACTAATCTTAACTAAGCGTAACCGAACCAAACCAAACAAAATTAAACAAATCTAAACGAAACTAAAGTAAACTTAAATTGACAACTAAACTAATTTAAAATACATTGAGTTCCATAGAAATCCCACACTACCTTGGCCACGCTCTCATTTAACTCCTACCATCAAGTTGAAGATATCTGAGTCTGAAAACCGTGACCACAACGTTCAAGAACAGCTTCTTCCCTGCAGCTATCAGGCCATTGGACACCACAGACGACTAGGCTCAACTATGAGCATTGATGGAATTACTTGTGTTGCGTCAAGGATCTTGTATTTCCGTGTTTGCATTAGATACAAATTTGTTGTTGGTTTTGTTTATTATATTTTATCAAAGATTGTTGTGTGTACAGGCCTGTTACGCTGCTGCAAGTAAGACTTCCATTGTCCGGTTGGCGGTACAACAAACCTAAATACAATATAGTAAATAAAACAAACAATACATTTGTAACTAGTGCAAACCCTCTTGACTCTTGCAACGTAGACTTGCTGCAACAAAACAAATGCGACATGCCAGGGAAAACTAGACCGATCCAGGCCAGGAATAAGGAACTCATACAGGACTTGGATGGAACATGGATAGGACATGTTTGGAGGGATATAGGCGAAACGTAGGCAGGAGGGTTTAGTGTAGCTGGGACATGTGGACCGGTGTGGGGAAAGTGGACATAAAGAACTTATATCCATGCTGTATCACTCCATGACTCTAATACTTGTAATTGTGTGGACACATATTTGACAAGAATTTTAATAATATTAATTGCAGTCAATTGTGTTCAATGCTATTTATGCTTTTTGTTTGTGCCTGTGCGTGTGGTATACTAATGTATCTATTTTATTTTCTCAGACCATAAGCGTTGAACTCCCTACATATTTGAATAAACTCATCCAGCAGATGAAACCAAGAAGAGCAAACCCATCACTGAATCAATATTAGCTTAGTCAGCTGTGCTGATACTGTTGCGGATCAATACCCATTTGGGATAATGTGATTTGTGAAATCTTACACTCATTAAAACTCCACATTGTCTTCGTGTTTGTTCATTCCTGGCAACAACAGATTCTAGTCAGAGTGGTTACATTTCAAGCGTAGACCAATAGACAATCGACAATAGACAATAGACACTATTTGTTATACAGTATACAAGTCCAGCCGCTCCATTCTTTCAACATTTGACAGTTCCGCCATCCCGGGAATGAATCTTGTAAACCTACGCTGCACTCCTACAATAACAAGAATGTCAATCAAATTAAGGGATCAAAACTGCACACTATACTCCAGGTGTGGTCTCAATAAGGCCCTATATAACTGCAGAAGGACCCTTTTGCACTTATACTGAACTCCTCTTCACAACAAGTGGAGTTCAGTATTGGAGTATAGAGGTCCTTCTGGCCATTCATGGCCAACATGCCATTCGCTTTCTTCACTGCCTGCTGTACATGCATGCTTAATTTCATTGACTGATGAACTAGGACCCCCAGATCTCATTCTACTCCCCCTTTTCCCAACTTGGCACGATTCAGATAATAATCTGCCTTCCTAATAATCTGCCAGCAAAGTGGATAACCTCACATTTATCCACACTAAACTGATCTGCCATGCATCTGCCCACTCGCCCAACCTGTCCAAGTCACCCTGCATCCTCATATCCTCCTCATAGTTCACACTGCCACCCAGCTTTGTGTCATCTGCAAATTTGCTAATGGTACTTTGAATTACTTCATCTAAATCATTGATGTATATCGTAAATAGCTGCGGTTGCAGCACCAAGGCTTATGGTCACCCATTTATTTTCTCCATAAATGTTTCCTGACCCGCTGAGTTACTCCAGCTTTTTGTATCTATTTTCGGACATGGACTGGTGCAGCTCCCGGCTGCAAACCATTTTAACTCTCCTTCCCATTCCCACACTGATGCCTCTGACCGAGGTCTCCTCCATTGCCTGAGTGAAGCCATTGGAGAAACCGGACTTCATACTCCATCTCCGTAGCTTAGAACCCAATATTGAACTCTGAATTTTCCAATGTCAGGTAAATAACCTGCAACCTTTCCCTCCCTTGCGTGTGATGCACCCATTTTCCCTGCCCGCCCCTTCCACATTTTTCCCTTCCTCTGGTTCTGCATTCATATTTTCCGTTCACACCTCTAATTCCCCTATGGATTGCACAATTGTATCAACCTCCCTTACCCTTTCACGCAGCGAGTTTCAGATCAATTTGACACACTATTGCACCTTTATACGACTTGTATTGATTGTATCATGTTTGGTGGAGAGGTTCCCGTGTCGTATGAACACACATTTAATATTTAAACACACAGTTTAATGGACAATAGACAATAGGTGCAGGTGTAGGCCATTCGGCCCTTCAAACCAGCACCACCATTCAATGTGATCATGGCTGATCATCCCCAATCAGTACCCCGTTCCCGCCTTCTCCCCATATCCACTGACGCTGATGATGCTGCCAGCCTTTTTGAGTTTCGTAAATCTCCGAAACTGGGGTTCCCCATCCCACCCCTTCCAAAGTCCACAATCAGTTCCTTGGTTTAGCTGGTGTTGAGGGCCAGGTTATTGTGCTGGCACCATTTGGTCATTCGGTTGATCTCACTTCTATATTCTGACTCGTCCCCATCAGTGAAACGTCCCACAACAGTAGTGTCGTCAGCGAACTTGAGGAGGGAGTCATGAATATAGAGTGAGTACAGCAGGGGGCTGAGCACGCAGCCTTGAGGTGCTCCCGTGCTGATTGTTGCCGAGGCTGACACTTTTCCACCAATTCGAAGTCTGTGAATGAGGAAGTCGAGGATCCAATTGCAGAGGGATGCGCAGAGACCCAGTTCTGAGAGTTTCATAACCAGCCTGGAGGGGATGATTGTATTAAATGCGGATCTATAATCAATGAATAACAGCCTTACATATGAGTTTTTGGTGTGCAAGTGGACCAGAGCGGAATGAAGAGCCAGCGAGATCGCATTCACCGTTGATCTGTTGAGGCGGTAAGCGAACTGCAGTGGGTCCAGGTTTTTGTCGTGGTAGGAGTTGATTTGTGCCATGATCAACCTCTCGAAGCACTTCATCACCACCGACGTTAGTGCCACTGGTCGAAGGTCGTTGAGGCACGTCAACAATCAACATATCCATAGAGCCGGCCTCCATCGCCCTCTGAGGCAGAGAATTCCACAGACTCACAACTCTCTGTGTGAAAAAGTGCTTCCTCGTCCCCGTTCTAAATGGCTCACACCTTGTTCAGGGGGGTTATGGGAAGAGGGCAGCAGAATGGGATTGAGAGTGGGGAGATTAGCCATGACTGAATTGTGAAATGGATTTGTTGGGCCGAATGGCCCAATTCTGCTCCGATCATTAATGAACTTATGAAATTTGATCTGGTGATATTGAAGGACTGGTGGTGTATGACGTTGGATGGTGGAGGTGGTCTGGAGGTGTTTTCATGCGCCAGGTGCCTTTGCCTTTCTGGTTCGATGAGATCGCGACCTGGGCGAGTTGACGTTGGTAGCAACACATTGATAGAAGCCAAGACTATTCCAAACACAACCATAGATGTGATATGGAGCGCCATCATCAGGCGACGAAGTGCAACGCGTACAACAGATAAAGGTTGCTGAATTCTGAGATGGACACAATAAACTTTGCTAACTCAACGGGATTGGCAGCATCTCTGGAGAGAAGGGGTGAGCAAAGTGTCGGGTCGAGACCCTTCTTCAGACGCTGATTTCTAAAATGTGTAGGGAGGAACTGCTTGTTCAACCAAAGATTGACACAAAAGCTGGAGTAACTCAGATGGTCAAGCAGCATCTCTGGAGAAAAGGAATAGACGACGTTCCGGGTCGAGACTGTGAGTCAGAGGAAAGGCGAACCAGAGAAAAAGACGGCGATCCGGACAGATATAGAAGAAATACATGAAATTAATGCAAAAAAGTGGCGCTGCTTAAGGAAATGTGGAGCCCCCAATTATGCATTGTTGGCTGTGACACACAGACAGTGAAACTCAACAGGACGACAGTGAAACTAGTACAACGACGAGGGCTCGGACAGGAGGTTGCTCCTCAAACTGCGGGGCATCTTGGACAATACAGCTCACCCCCTCCATGACACACTGGCCAATCCGAGGAGCACCTTCAGCAACAGACTGCTTCCCCCAAGGCGCAGCACAGAACGCGACATTAGATCATTTCACCCCCGTGGCTGTCAAGCTGTGCAACTCCTGGCATTTCTGTCCTGGGGTAGACTGACCGCCACCTCCTCCCCTTCCCCCATCTTTGCACATCTTCGACGTTTCCACTTTTTCATTCGATAATACGATATCATGTTTGAGCACAAACTTCATTCATTCATCATCGTTGAAAACATTAGCGACGCAGTGACGGGAATGGTGACGGACGCACCACACATCTCTATTCTCCAGTTCCCGCGATCTTCCGCCGCTGGAAGTATAGGATTTTTGTGTGTGCTTTATCATCATTCTTTACAATGCTATGTACGACAGTGATCGCAGCTTCTACTGAAGTGTGAATGGCCGTTGGCTCATCCACCCTTTGACAGGTCTTGTTTTTTGTCCTGCTGGGGGTCCACAACCGCTCCTCGCCTGGTATACCAGGTGGGGGAGACGGTTTATCGCCGAGGGAGTGCAGAGTAGGTTTACAAGGTTAATTCCCGGGATGGCGGGACTGTCATATGCTGAGAGAATGGAACGGCTGGGCTTGTACACTCAGGAGTTTAGAAGGATGAGAGGAGATCTTATTGAAACATATAAGATTATTAAGGGTTTGGACACGCTGGAGGCAGGAAACATGTTCCTGATCATGTTGGCGGAGTACAGAACCAGGAGCCACACAATTTAAGAATAAGGGGGTAAGCCATTTAGAACGGAGATGAGGAAACACTTTTTCACCCAGAGAGTTGTGAGACTGTGGAATTCTCTGCCTCAAAGGGCAGTGGGGGTCGGTTCTCTGGATACTTTCTAGAGAAAGCTAGATAGAGCTCTAAAATATAGCGGAGTAAGGGGATATGGGGAGAAGGCAGGAGCAGGGTACCGATTGGGGAATGTCAGCTATGATCACATTGAATGGCTCGACGGGCCGAATGGCCTACTCCTGCACCTAATGGCTATTGCCGACAATCCGACCATGAAGTAGGTAGCACGGATTACATGGTACCCGTGGCCGGAGAATTCCCCCCCCCCCCCCCCACCCCGACCCGACCTGGTCACATAAATCGCATTATTTTTGTAATGCACGTGGCATGTTGTAAGCCTTGTAACTGTATAATATGACCAATCAGCAGACCAATTTCCCTCTGGGATAAATAAAGTGGCATCGTATCATATGGGCGGGTGGGCGAGGAACGGACATACAGTATACACATTGTGTACCCAATTTCCTCCTCTGTTAGGCAACCAATTTTCCGGTCATAGAGTTATTGCAGTTAGGGAACAAAATGGTCCTTTATAACATGGTGTTAGCTTACATTGTGCATCATCACAATCGTCTCAGATCACCTGGGGCTTCTCACAACCATCTGTGTCGCTCAAGCGGATTAATATGGATTTTGATGCACTAACCCATAAAGTTACTTCTTCAAAAGGTCATCAATTCGTAAGGGATAGGAGCAGAATTAGGCCATTCGGTCTATTATGACTACTCCGCCATTTTTATCACGGCTGCTCTATTTCACCCTCGTAACCCAATTCTCCTGCCTTCTCCCCATAACCGCTGGCACTGATCAATAATCGATCTATCTCTGCCTTGAATATAATCATTGACTTGGCCTCCACAACCGTCTGTGGCAATGAATTCCACAGATTCACCACCCTGTGAATAAATACATTCTTCCTCATCTCCTTCCTAAACGAGCGTCCTTTAATTCTGAGGCTGTGACCTCTGATCCTAGAATCTCCCACTAGTGGAAACATACTCTCCACATCCACTCTGTCCAGGCCTTTCACTATCCGTTCTGGTCCAGAGAGCAATATGTGTCACCTGCAAAAGATAGACACAAAAATGCTGCAGTAGTTCAGCGGGACAGGCAGCAAGTGTTACGTGCGAGGGAGACATAGTCCAGAATCGAAAACAAAGTTCCCCATATGGTATCCGGAAGCTGGCCGTGCTGCCAGGACTGGATGTGTAAGCAACTTCTCTCCTTAGTGCTGGCTCGCCTCCTGACGTAGGAAGTCCACGGACTGACTGAGACCCAGCGCTGACTCCGGATAAAGCTTCGATTCTGAGTGGAGTAAGTGCACCTTGAACGCTCGTCGGAAATATCCAGTGGGCCCAAGCAATGTCCAAGACTAGATCTTGTAGCCTTGGATGTGGCTTCAATGGGGTGAAAGTCTCTGAGCCTGGGTTCAAGGGAGCAGGTTGCGCTGGACATGTCATTGGGAGGGTGACTTGCTCAGTTCAGAGCGATTTCCCGCTATGATCCTCCAGGAAGGTGAAGGAATGCAGCCTGGCATTTCGGGGATGTTACTTTAAGGGGCATTTGGGGAAACGTATGTTACTGAAGCCGGTGTTACTGAAGGGAGTTTTTTGGAAATGGTGGCGCAGCGGTAGGGTTAGAAACATTAAAAAAAAAACATGGAAATAGGTGCGAGAAGCCCATTTGGCCCTTCGAGCCTGCACCGCCATTCATTGATATCAATAGACAATATACAACAGGTGCAGGAGTAGGCCATTCGGCCCTTCGAGCCAGCACCGCCATTCAATGTGATCATCGCTGATCATCTCCAATCAGTACACCGTTCGTACCTTCTCCCCATATCCCCAGACCCCACTATCTTTAAGAGCCCTATCCAGCTCTCTCTTGAAAGTATCCAGAGAACCGGCCCCACCACCGCCTGAAACAGAGAGTTCCAGTGACTTACAACTCTCTGTGTGAAAAAGTGTTTCATCGTCTCCGTTCTAAATGGCTTACCCCTTATTCTTAAACTGTGGCCCCTGGTTGTGGACTCCCCCAACATCGGGAACATGTCTCCTGCCCCTAGCATGTCCAAACCCTTAATAATCTTTTATGTTTCAATAAGATCCCCTCTAATACTTCTAAACTCCAGAGTGAACAAGCACAGCCACTCCATTCTCTCAGTTTAAAATTTGAGCATTAATTTATCTAACATATAAACATATAGGTGCATGAGGAGGCCCTTCGGCCCTTCGAGCCAGCACCGCCATTCAATGTGATCATGGCTGATCATCCACAATCAGTAACCCGTGCCTGCCTTCTCCCCATATCCTTTGATTCCGCTAGCCCTTAGAGGTCTTTCTAACTCTCATTAAAATTCATCCCGTGGATTGGCCTCCACTGCCTTCTGTGGCAGAGAATTACAAAAATTCACAATTCTCTGGGTAAAAAGGTTTGTTCTCATCTCAGCTGCCTTACAGCACCAGAGACCCGGGCTCGGTCCTGACTTCGAGCGCTGTCTTTACGGAGTTCAAGGTGTCAAGTTCAAGGGTCAGTTTATTGTCACATGTGCCAATTATGTTACAGTGAAATTTGAATGTATAGTCCCTGCGACCGCTAGGGTTTCCTCCGGGTGCTCCGGTTTCCTCCCACACTCTTGAAAGACGTGCAGGTTTGTAGGTTAATTGGCTTGGTATGAATGGAAATTGTCCCCAGTGTGTGTAGGATAGATCTGGTGTACGTTGGTCGGCGTAGACTCGGTGTGCCGAGAGGCCCATTTACACGCTGTCTGTCTAAACTAGGCCAGGTCTATTTCTTCAGGTTGAAGAAGGGTCCCGACTCGAAACGTCACCCACGCCTTTTCTACAGAGATGCTGCCTGACCCGCTGAGTTTCTCCAGCACTCTGCAGTTCCTTTCTACTTCCGTGGAGTTAGTGTCTAGAGTACAAATCTCCAATGCAACTAGTGGCCAATATCTAGTAGACTCTAATGGGGGTTGTTAAAGGTGGAGGATGAACGGGCGGCAGTCGCGGACTACAGTGTGGGCTATTTTTAGTTTTAGAGATACAGCGTGGAAACAGGCCCTTCGGCCCACCGAGTCCGCGCTGACCAACGATCCCTGCACACTAACACTACGCTACCCACCCGAGGGACAATATACAATTCCACCAAGCCAATTCACCTACAAACCTAGCGTGTGGGAGGAAAGCTGAGCACCTGGTGAAAAACCACGCGGGTCACGGGAAGAATGGACAAACACCGTGCAGACAGCACCCGTAGTCAGGATCGAACCCGGGTCTCTGGCGCTGAGAGGCCGCCCAAACTGTTACACTGTGTCTCTCCAGTAGACCATGTCGTGAGAGTATATTTCTTGACACCAGCAAAGCAGAAGTATGAGAATTCAACTGAGTAACGTTAAACCGACTGCAGGCGAGAAGTCTAAATATAATTCCACAAAACGTTAGCAAATATCCAAACTTCTCTTATTATTATTATTTTAACGCCTTTTAGGGAAGTTTTAGTAGCACTTTATGTCCCCTTCTTCAACTGTCATGACTGCTCACGTGGAAGTGAAAACAATTATGAAACCTGGATCGGAATGCTAGGTTAATCATTTAGTGACCAAACAGCGGAATAACTTTATTCCTCTCTCTGCTGTATGACTATATCAGTCTCTGACACAGCGGTTGGCCAGGGACCGGATTTCATGGAGTCGAGCACCATCCTGACCTCTGTTGCTCTCAGAGTGGAGTTGACACGAACCCCCCCCCCCGCCCCCCCCCCCCCCCCCCCCCCATGCAGTTCTTCGGTTTCCTCCCAAACTCTAAAGACGTGCAAGTTTGTAGGTTAATTCAGTTCATTCATCGTAAACTGCCCCGTGTGTAGTATAGTGCTGGTGTACGGGTATGGCTAGTCGGCGCTGACCTGCCGAAGGACATCTTCCACGCTATGTTTCTAAAGTCTAAAGTCTAAAATTACTGGTGGGATTAATTGTTAATGAAGTAATCTGTTGGAGTGAGAAGTCAAACGAAGGAACAAGTAAAACCGTAGGCCCGTTCTCTGCATACTTTCATATGGGGTGAGGACAGGAACGGGGTACTGATTGGGGATGATCAGCCATGATCATATCGAATGGCGGTGCTGGCTTGAAGGGCCGAATGGCCTACTCCTGCACCTATTGCCTATTGTCTATTGGGAGAAAGTAGAGATGGTTGAAAACTTCAAATTCCAAGAGGTCAAAGTCACCAACAACTTTTCCTGGACCAATCATTGAAACGACGGTCAAGAAAGCCTCCACTTCCATAGAAGGCTCAGGAAGTATAGCGTGTCCCCGAACTCCCACCAACTTCTACAGATGCACCATAGAAAGCATTTTGTCAGGATGCATCACAACTTGGTCTGGGATCAACTGCATCCAACACCGCAAGAAATTGCAGCGAATTGTGGATGCAGCCCAGACCATCACACAATCCAACCTCCCTCTCATTGAATCCATTTATGCCTCACCCTGCCTCGGCAAGGCCAATGGTATAATTAAGGACCCGTCACACCCTGGCCACTCCCTCTTCTCCCCTCTCCCATCTGACAAAAGGTGTAGAAATGTGAAAACGCACACCTCCAGATTCAGGTACAGTTATTCACAGCTGTTATCAGGCAACTGAATCACCCTACCAAAACCTGAGAGCAATGCTGAACTACTATCTACCTCATTGGTGACCCTTGGATTATTCTTGGTTGGACTTTGATGGATTTACCTTGCACAAAACGTTATTACCATATAATGTATTTATACATTATTTCTCTCCATAGATGCTGCCTCACCCGCTGAGTTACTCCAGCATTTTGTGTCCACCTTTCATGTATCTGTACACTGTGAATGGCTCAATTGCAATCATTTATTTGTCTTTCTGCTGATTGGTTAGCATGCAAGAAAAACATTTCACTGTTCCTCAGATAGACACAAACATCTGGATTGACTCAGCGGGCCAGGCAGCATCTCTGGAGGGAAGGAATGTTGGAGGTTTCGCGTCCAGACCGTTCTTCAGACCTCTGTACCTCGGTACATGTGACACTACACTAAACTGAGTGCAGATCTAGATTATCTGTTCGGGCAATGAACGAAATACCGAAATCTGAATTTGGGTGATTAATACAATAGACAATAGACAATAGGTGCAGGAGTAGGCCATTCGGCCCTTCGAGTCAGCACCGCCATTCACTTTGATCATGACAGTCATCCACAATCAGTATCCCGTTCCTGCCCTTTTTCCATATCCCTTGACTCCGATATCTTTAAGAGCTCTTTGTGTAAACAAGTGTTTCCTCATCTCCATTCTAAATGGCTTACGCCATATTCTTAAACTGTGGCCCCTGGTTCTGGACTCTCCCATAGGGAGCATGTTTCCTGCCTGTAGCTTGTCCAAACCTTGAAATATCCTGTATGTTACAACAATATCCCCTCTCATCATTCTAAATACCAGAGTATACATGCCCAGCCGCTCCATTCAATCAACACACGACAGTCCCGCCATCCCGGGAATTAACCTGGTGAACCTACCCTGCACTCCCTCGATAGCAAGAATGTTCTTTCTCAAATTTGGAGACCAAAACTGCACAGAATACTCCAGGCGTGGTCTCACTAGGGCCCTGCACAACTGTAGAAGGACATATTTACAACTGCAGAAGGACATATTCGCTTTCTTCACTGCATGCTGTACCCGCATGCTTACTTTCAGTGATTGATGAACAAGTACTCCTAGATCCCGTTGTACTTCCCCTTTTCCCAACAGGATGGAAGTAGAACCATGAGAGTAGCGGATGGCTTACTATCGCCTCCACCTTACATTTGGATCTGCCACTAAGTGGATTGTTTGCACGCAAATAGTTAAATGGATTCGTCATCTGTGAGGCAGGTGACGCACTCTGTCCTCCGGAAGAGCAATCTGGCATGTTCCTTCTGAAGGGATTTCACAATGTTTCACCCAAGACGTTAAACAAACCCATAGTGCCGGAGGAACTAAACGGGTCAGGCAGCATCACTCGAGGTAAAAACAGACGGCTATCCCATGTTTTCCACAGATGCTGCCTGACGTGTTTTTGTCTGTTGGTTTTCGCCTACAGGTAGCCGTTCAAAGATGCAGTGGAGTGTGGTCGCTTGGTCCTTTCTGCTATTGTCTGGTAGGTTTACACACACGCACACGCACACACACGCACACACACACACACACACACACACGCACACACCCACACACACACACGCACACACGCGCACACACACACGCACACACGCACACGCATACACACACAAACGCACACACACCCACAAACGCACACGCACACACACCTGCCCGCATACACGCACGCACGCACACACACACATGCACGCACGCACACACACACATGCACACACACACACACACACACAAACACACACACACACACACACACACACACACACACACACACACACACACACACACACACACACACACACACACACACACACATACTTACACACAAACACACACGTATATATATACACACATAAACACGTATGCAGGAAGAGAGGGAGGTGGTGTTGGGGGGGGTTAGATAGTATCGGAGAGGGAGAGGCAGAGGGAGAGGGAGTGAATGTGTGGTGGAGAGAGAGGTGATAGTGGGGGAGGGGAGAGAAAGAAAGAGAGTGAGTGTGGTAGAGAGAGAGGTGATGGTCGGGAAGGGGAGCTGGAGAGGGAGTTGGATTGAGAGAGGGGCGAGAGATGGTGGGTTGCGGGGAAGAGAGAGAGAGAGAGAGAGAGAGAGAGAGAGAGAGAGAGAGAGAGAGAGAGAGAGAGAGAGAGAGGAGAGGAAGAGTGGGTGGGTGGATGAGTGTAGATTCATAAGAGCAGCGGATGGCTCATTATCGCCGCCAGGTTTATTCTGTCATCCATTTAGACCCCGGGGTTGAAAGTGGGATGTTTAGATTTTTCGAAATTTAGTGGTGTCATATAAATAGCGAGAAAGATTCTTCAAGAAAGCAGCATGAAACAGATCAAATAAAAAATAGGCGACGTGTCAGCAAACTGAATTTAACGTCGGCAAAGGCGAGCTCCACGCTAATTCGTCCACACCGCGACGCTATCCCATTTTAGCATCAACTCACAACACATCAGAAGACATTTACAGAGGGCTATTAACCGACCTACCTGCACGTCTTTGGAACGTGGGTGGAAACCGGATCACCCGGAGAAAACCCGCGAGGTCCCTGCGAGAACGTGAAAACACCACACAGACAGACAGCACCCGGGTTCAGAATCGAACCCGGGTTGTCTCATGACATGTAAGAGGCGTCCCACCAAGTACTTGAAATGCTGAGACATGGAAAGGCCATGATCCTAACCCGAGTAAATGGGATTGTGTAGATAGGTGTAATGTATGGCATTGACTGGGTGGGCCGAAAGGCCAGCGCGGAAACTATAAGATTATTTCTGGTTTCAGGTGCTGTTGGAGCCAATGAATCGATCATACAATCACCGAAGAATATCACAGTTACTGAAGGCGGGACTGTGCGGATAAACTGTACATTTGTTGGCAAGACAATCAGTTCAATTGGGGCCATTAGTTGGTACAAAGACGTGGAAACTCGTGCCGTTTGCAACACGAGTGGCGACTATTATGGTCGCGTTCAGAAAAATAGTTCACCGGGAATTGTAAAAGAATCCATCAAAATCACTGACCTCAAAATGAACGAGACAGGAAAGTATTACTGCCGAGTGACTTTTTTCACGGGGGGAATATATAATGGCCACGGCACTGAAGTCACAGTCACACGTAAGTTTGCGGTACCTTAACTTTATCTTTACTGTTCCAAAAAACATTCCTAACACCGGCCACCACACGCCTCAACAACGTAGCTTGGTCAGTTCAGATTTAAGCACAGAAATTCATTATATATGTAGGGGCCACAGTTTAAGAATAATCGGTAGGCCATTTTGGATCCACATGAGGAAAAACATTTTCACCCAGAGAGTTGTGAATCTGTGGAATGATCTGCCCCAAAAGGCAGTGGAGGCCAATTTTCCGGATGTTTTCAAGAAAGAGTTTGATATAGTTCTTAAAATAGCGAAATCAAGGGATACGAGGAGAATGCAGGAACTGGGTACTGATTGTGGATGATCAGACATGATCACAGCGAATGGCCGTACTGGCTCGAGGGGCAGAATGGCCTACCTTTGCGCCTATTGTCTAATGTCTATTGCCCTCTCCGGCCAACATGTCCCAGCAACACTCGTCCCACCTTCGTGCCCTTGGCAACAACATGGAGAACGTGCACACTCCACACCGGCAGTTAGCATTGAGGCCAGGTTACCGGCCCTCAGAGGCAGTAGCTGCTTCGGCTATTCCCTCAAGCAACCAAGTTGGAGATAAAGGGAACTGCAGATGCAGGGTTACAAACAGAAAGATGCAAAGTGCTGGAGTAAATCCGCGAGCATCTCTGGAGAACATGGATAGGTCACATTGTGGGATGCTGAAGAAGGGTGCCGACCTGTAAAGTCGTCTATCCATGGGAGTGGGAGATTGCAACGTTCACGTGGTTCGCCCTGTTTCGACGAATGCAAACAACCCGACGTGCACAATCAAATAAGATCAAATAGAACAAGTTGTTCTACAACTTTAGGCAATGCACGCCATACGCAAGAGGAAGAAGCCTATCCATGTTCTCCAGAGATGCTACCTGACCCGTTGAATTAGTCCAGCACTTTGAATTCTATGCAAGATCCCCACATCTGTTGTTCCTTTTATGGCTAATGAAGTGTGGGAATTGATCTCCGTTTGGAATGATAGTGGGAACATTTCATTGCACAGGAATGGAAGGAAACCAAAATAAACTGGGAAAGTAATTGGTGAACTTGATGTTTTATTCCGGCAGGCCGGAGCCTTGTAGAAAGCCCTGCGTGGAGATTACGTTGGCAGCTGCTGATAATGGGAGTGAAACTTGCAACGTTCATTGTGATCAACGTTGTAATAGTCTTCATCATCCGCTCATGGGAGTCTTGTGGATTTGCCAGTCGGAGAAAACGAAGTCTATAAGGCTGGTCAAACGGTAAGAGGATTGTCAGCTGCATGTGTAGGTTGCATTAGCAGCTGAGGCCACTGGACAATGGTGCGTTTTATTGTCACTTGCGAGGTGCTACCACAGTGAAAATATTTCCCTTACATACTTACCTTAACGTAACGTAACTTAACCAAACGAAACTATAATTAACTTAACTTAACTTAACCAAACGAAACAAAAAAAACAACTTAACTTTACTAAATAATTAAACTGAACTAAACTTATCCAAACTAAACAAAACAAAACTTAACTAAACTTAACCAAACCAAACAAAATTAAACTAACTTAAACTAAACTTACCATAACTTAATTTAACTTAACTAACTTAACTTAACTTAACTAATCTTCAATATATTGAATTTAATTCAAATACTACACTACCTTGACCACGCTCTCATTTCACTCCTACTGTCACGTAGAAGAGATCTGAGACTGACAACTGTGAACACAAGGTTCAAGAACAGCTCCTTACCTGCAACGATCAGGCTCTTGAACATCACAGAAGACTAGGCTCGACTATGAACATGTATGGACACTTCTTGGGTTGCACCAAGGGTCTTGCATTTTCGTGTTTGCACTAGTTAGAAATGTATTGTTGGTTTAGTTTATTATATTTTATCAAAGTTTGTTGTTTGCATAGGCCTGTTGTGCTGCTGCCAGAAAGAATTCCATTATCCTGTTCTCGGTACAACAAACATGGACACAATATAATAGACGATAGACAATAGACAATAGGTGCACGAGAAGGCTATTCGGCCCTTCGAGCCAGCACCGCCATTCAATGTGATCATGGCTGATCATCCCCAATCATACCCCGTTCTTGCCTTCACCCCATATCCCCTGACTCTGCTATCTGTAAGAGCCCTATCTAGCTCTCTCTTGAAAGCATCCAGAGAACCTGCCTCCAACGCCCTCTGAGGCAGAGAATTCCACAGACTATCCAATCTTTGTGAGAAAAAGTGTTTCATCGTCTCCGTTCTAAATGGCTTACTCCTTATTTTTGAACTGTGGCCCCTGGTTCTGGACTCCCCCAACATTGGGAACATGTTTCCGGTCTCTAGCGTGTCCAAACCCTTAACAATCTTATATGTTTGAATGAGATCTCCTCTCATCCTTCTAAACTCCAGAGTGTGCAAGCTCAGCTGCTTCATTCTCTCAACATATGACAGTCCCGCCAACCCGGGAATTAACCTTGTAAACCTTCGCTGCACTCCCACAATAGCAACAATGTCCTTCCTCAAACTAGGGGACCAAAACTGCACACAATACTCCAGGTGTGGTCTCACCAGGGCTCTGTACAACTGCAGGAGGACGTATTTGTTCCTATATTCGATTCCTCTCGTTAAAAAGGCCAACATGCCATTCGCTGTCTTCATTGCCTGCTGTACCTGCATGTTTACCTTTATAGACTGATGTACAAGGACCCTATAATCCCGTTGTATTACCCTTTTCCCAACTTGACGCCATTTAGATAGTAATCTGCCTTCCTGTTTTTGCTACCAAAGTGCATAACCTCACATTTATCCGGATTAAACGTAATCTGCCATGCATCTGTCCACTCCCCCAACCTGTCCAAGTCACCCTGCATTCTCATAGTATCCTCCTCACAGTTCACACTGCCACCCAGCTTTGTGTCATCTGCAAATTTGCTAATGTTACTTTGAATCCCTTCAATCAAATCATTAATGGATATTGTAAATTATCAGCAATGTATCCACGATTTCTAGAGCCACTTTGTTAAGTACCCTGGAATGCAGACCATCAGCCCTTGGGGATGTATTAGCCTTTGGTCCCATCAGTGTATCCAACTCCATTTCCTGCCTAATGTGGATTTCCTTCAGTTCCTCCGTCACCCCAGATCCTCTGGCCACTACTATATCGGGAAGATTGTTTGTGTCCTCCTTAGTGAAGACAGTTCCAAAGTACCTGTTCAACTCATCTGCCATTTCCTTGTTCCCCATAATAAATTCACCTTTTTCGGTCTTGAAGGGTCCAACTTTGGTCTTAACAATGTGTTTCCTCTTCACATACCTAAATAAGCTTTTACTATCCTGCTTTATATTTTTGGCTACCTTACCTTCGTACCTCATCTTTTCTCCCCGTATTGTCTTTTTGGTTATCTTCTGTTGTTCTTTAAACTTTACCCAATCCTCTTGCTTCCCGCTCATCTTTGCTACGTTGTACTTGTTCGCTTTAATTTTTATACTGTCCCTGACATCCCTTGTCAGCCATGATCGTCCTTTTCTTCCCTTGGAATCTTTCTTCCGCCGAAGGAATGAAATGATTCTGCATCTTCTGTATTATTCCAAGAAATACCTGCCATTTTTGTTCCTCTGTCATCCATGCAAATGTATCTTTCCAGTCAACTTTGGCCAGCTCCTCCCTCATGGCCCCATAGTCCCCTTTATTCAACTGCAACACTGAAACCCCCGATATACCATTCTCCCTCTCCAATTGTAGATTAAACGTGACCATGTTATGGTCATTGCCTTCTAATGGCTCATTAACCTCGACGTCCTTTATCAAATCCGGTTCATTACATAACACTAAACCCAGAATAGCCTTCTCCCTGGTAGGCTCCAACACAAGCTGTTCTAAAAAGCTATCCTAATAATCAACTAAGCCAACACTAAATTTGTAATTAGTGCGAGCCCTCTCGAATCTTGTAAAGTTGTCTTTTTGCAACAAAAAAAGACGACTTGACAGAGAAAACTAGACAGATCCTGGCCAGAAATTAGGATCGCATACTGGCTTGGATGTTACATGGATAGGACACGTTAGGAGGGGTACCGGCCAAACGTTGGCAGGTGGGTTTAGTGCAGCTGGGACATGTTGGCCGGTGTGGGGAACGTGGGCCCAGAGAGTCTGTTTCCACGCTGTATCAATCTATGACTCTATGACTCGATGACTCGGAGTTATGTGGACACATTCTTGACATGAACCTTAATACAAATAATTGCAGTCAATTGTGTTCAATGCTATTCATATTTTGGTGTGCTTGTGCATGTGGTATACTAATGTATCTATTTCATTTTCTCAGACCATAAGTGTTGAACTCCCTACATATTGAATAAACCCATCCAGCAGATCAAACCAAGAAAAGCAAATCCATTATTGAATCTAGATTAGTTCAGTCAGCTGTGCTGACACTGTTGTAGGTCAACACCCATTTGGGGTAATGTAATTTGTGAATTCTTACACCCATTAAAACTCCACATTACCTTCGTGTTTGTTCATTCCTGGCACCGACAGTTTCAAGTCAGAGTGGTTACATTTCAAGCGTATCAATAGACAATAGAAAATATTTAGTATACAGTATACAAGTCCAGCTGCTCCATTCTTTCAACATTTGACAGTCCCTCCATCCCGGGAATTAACCTTATAAAGCTACGCAGCGCTCCCTCAATAGGAAGAATGTCCTTCCTCAAATTAGGGGACCAAAACTCTAGGCGTGGTCTGGACACTCCAGGCGTGGTCTCACTAAGGCCATATTCATCTGCAGAAGGACCTCTTTGCTTCTATACTCAACTACTCGTGTTATGACGGCCAACATGCCATGCGCTTTCTTCACTGCCTGTTGTACCAGCATGCTCACTTTCATTGATTGATTAACTTGGAAGCCCAGATCTCGTTGTACGCCCCCTTTCCCCAAATTGACACCATTTATATAATAATCTGCCGTCCTGTTCTTGCCACCAAAGTGGATGACCTCACATATATCCACATTAAACTGATCTGCCATGCATCTGCCCACTCACCCATCCTGTCCAAGTCACCCTGCATCCTCATAACATCCTCCTCGTAATTTACACTGCCACCCAGGTTTGTGTCACCATTGCCTGAGTGAAGCCATTGTAAAACAGGACCACATAGTCCATCTCAGTAGCTTAGAACCCAACATTGAACTCTAAATTTTCCAATGTCAGTTTAATAACCCGTAATGCCCCTCCCTCCCTTCCCCAATTTCTATTGGCCGCCCCGTCCACCGCTCTTCCTTTCTCTGGTTCCGGAATCATATTTTCCGTTCGCCCGTCTAATTCCGTTATAGATTGCGCAATTGCATGAACCTCCTTTACCCTTTCACGCAGCGAGTTGCAGATCAATGTGACACACTATTGCACCTGTATCGGACTTGTATTGATTGTATCATGTGTGGTGGAGAGGTTCACGTGACGGATGAACACTCATTTAATATTTAAACACACAGTGTAATAGACAATATACATTAGACAATCGGTGCAGGGGTAGACTATTCGGCCCTTCAAACCAGCACCACCATTCAATGTGATCATGGCTTATCATCCCGAATCAGTACTCCGTTCCTGCCTTCTCCCCATATCCACTGACTCCGCTATCTTTAAGACACCTATCTATCTATACTGTCTTGAAAGCATCCAGCGAACCGGCCTCCACCGCCTTCTGAGGCAGAGAATTCCACAGACTCACAACTCTCTGGGTGAAAAAGTGTTTCCTCATCTCCGTTCTAAATAGCTTACCCCTTATTCTTAATATTAGTACCAAAGCGATGGCTGCCAAATGAAGTCTAGCTCTGTCGTTTGCTGCATCCCTTCACCTGACCGACCAGATTGGCGTCAGTTCAGCCGAGAGTTCCAGATCGACAAATGAAGCTTGGAGAACACTAGATGGCGCAACAATGGTGTGATTTGACAGTGATTATTACAGGTTGTAATAATAGACCAATAATGAACACTTTGTTAATAGGATCTTGATCGTGTTCTTTAAATGATGACAACAAATTATCGCTGAATGATGTGCGTTGGAAAGTTAGTAAAAGTCCTGCTGTATCCGAAACTTTAATAAGTATCTTCTGTTACATGGATGTCCATTCTACCGGTATATACACGTATGTGTCTCATAAGGTGATAAGGTGATACGGTCATAAGGTCATAAGTGATAGGAGCAGAATTAGGCCATTTGGTCCATCGTGTCTCATGGCTGATCTATCTCTCTCTCCTAACTGAATTTCCCTGCCTTCTCCCCATTCCTCTAACACCTGTACTAATCAACAATCTATCTATCTTTGCCTTACACATATCCATTGATTTGGCCTCCACAACCTTCTGCGGCTAAGAATTCCACAGATTCACCGCCCTCTGACTCAATAAATTCCCCCCCATCTCATATTTAATAAAAACGTCATTTAATACTGCGGCTGTGACCTCGAGTCGTAGACTTTCCCGTTTTGGAATTATCCTCTCCACATCCACCATATGCAAGCCTTTCACTATTCAGTAAGTTTTAATGAAATTCCCTCTCATCCTTCTTAGCTCCTGCTGGTACAGTCCCAATGCCGTCAAACACTCATCATATGTTAACCCACTCATTCCTGGGATCATTCTTGTAAACCTCCTCTGGACCCTCTCCAGAGCCAGCACATCCTTCCTCAGATATTGGTCTTGTAGAATCCTATAGGTCCTCACCTTGGCGGTCTCGGCATCCCGATCTCAGATAAAACATTTCCAATCTCCGCATTGTGTTAACAAACAATTTGAAATATTGTTTGAAATTAAACCAAGGAATATATGCAAGTAAAATATCACAAGGTGCTGGAACAGCCCGAAGAGACCAGCAGTAACTGGAAAACGTGTTTTGTATCGGATTGTATGCAGAACAAAGCATTTCACTGTCCCAGGGTACATATGAGAATAACGTATCTTGAGGGCGGCATGGTGGTGCAGCGGAAGAGTTGCTGCCTTGCAGCACTTTCAGCGGCAGAAAGCAGGTTCGATCCCTACTACGGGTCTGTACGGAGTTTGTTCCTTCTCCTCGGGACTTGCGTAGGATGGCTCCGAGGTCTTCGGTTTCATCCCTCACTCCAAAGACATACAGGTTTGTAGGTTAATTGGCTAAGTATACTTGTAAATGGTCCCTAATGTGTGTAGTGTAGTGTTAATGTGCGCGGATCGCTGGTCGGTGCGGACTCGGTGGGCCGAAGGGCCAGTTTCCTCGGTGTTCTCTAAACACAACCAACCTTACCGAAACTAAAAATCATTGAATCTCCGAATAGGTGACGTTTCTGGTCAGAACACTTATTCAGGCTTTGTGTCTTTTTTTGTAAACCTACATTTGCAGTTCCTTGTTTCTGCAATATATACAGGTGGTTCTGGTTTAACTCAACATCTGCTTCTTGAAGCAACCTCAATTTTGTCAATTGGAAACGAGGGTTTGGGCTCGAGTCTTTCTGAACTTAATGCTTTACCGTCAGACTATTTTCCAAAATAATGATTTTTTTTCATAGCAAAAATATATATAGTTACATCTGTATTACAGCAAGCTAAAATACTAATATTGCATTGTTAAATCGAGTATTATTGCACAAGAGATTGCTTGTAAATTCCAATAGCTACCGGCAGCAAAATGGACTGTGTTCTTAAGAAACAATTATCACCGATTACTGCAGGGAGGTTACATGGAAACGGTTTTTCGTTATCCCCGACTGTTTTTCCACAAGGCCGGTTTTTTCCTGCATGTAAATTTGCATAATAGGTTTCAAGTGGTTCTCAAGCATCAATCGAGTCATGTCTCAATCGCGTTGTGCAAGCACTGAAACACTGAAATAGCAGAAACACTTAACTTGTGGAAATTCTCTGCATTGTGAAACACTTCGGGGGTTTTGCTACTGACAACAGTACCAAGGTTTTGCAGTTTCAATGCATTGCACTCACGTTCCTCACCAAACCCCGTTCCAAGAAATGCATGGTCATGGATCAAATAGCAGGATTTCAGTTATCAGTTTAGTTTATTGTCACGCGTACGGAGGTAGAGTGAAAAGCTTTTGTTGCGTGCTAACCAGTGAGCAGAAAAACAAATCTTCATTGCAATCGAGCCATTTACAGTGTATACAGACATGATAAGGACCTCAACCCGAAACGTCGCCCATTCCTTCTCTCCAAATATGCAGCCTCACCCGTTTCGGGTCGAGACCCTTCGTCAGACTGATGACAGGGGAGCGGGCAGGACAAAGATAGAATGTGGGCGGAGACAGTAAGACTAGTGGGACAACTGGGAAGGGGAGGGGATGGAGAGAGAGAGCAAGGGCTATCTGAAGTTAGACAAGTCAACTTTCGCACCCCTCCGGTGCAGGTACCCAAGCACAATATGAGGTGCTGTTCCTCCACTTTGCACTTGGCCTCACTCTGACAATGGAGGAGGCCCTGGACAGAAAGGTCAGATTGGGAATGGGAGGGGGAGTTGAAGTGCTGAGCCACCGGGAGGTCAGGTAGGTAAAGATTAATAGAAAAGTAGTCGTTGAGTGTGGCACAGTGGTCATCGGGTAGAGTTGCTGCCTTACAGCTCCAGGTGACCTGGGTTCCATCCTGACTACAGGCGCTGTCTTTACAGAGTTTGTACGTTATCCTGGAGACCGCGTGGAATTTATCCTGGAGCTCCAGTTTGCTTCCACACTCCAAATACCTACAGGCCTCGGTATAAATTGTAAACTGCCCCCCCCCCCCCCCACCCCCCCCCCCCCCCCCCGTGTGTAGGATGGAAATGTTTAAGAAAGAACAGAGAATGCCGGTAAAATCGAAGGTAGACACAAAATGCTGGAGTAAATGCGCGGAATTTGTGGGCCGAAGGTACTGTTTCTGTGCGGTATCTCTAAAGCCACTAATGTCTATAGGCCCACTGAAACAGGTTACTGCATTTCATCAACTGCTCCATTTCTGCAAAAGGCCGCATTTGGTACTGTCCTCATCAAAGGAGACAGTTTCTTATCCAGGGATTGACACGTGTACCAGCTGAAGCAGCGATTCCCAGCATCTGTTCAGATCGAGAGTGTTCCATTGCTTTCCCAAGATATTGTCTATTTTAGTTAGAGAAACCGGAAGCGGTTTACAGTCAGAGGCTTGGAGTGATACAGTGTGGAAACAGGACCTTCGGCCCAACTTGTCCGTACAGACCAATATATCCCATACACTCCATTCTATCTTTGTCCCGCCCCCTCCCTTGACATCAGTCTGAAGAAGGATCTCGACCCGAAACTTCGCCCATTCCTTCTCGCCAGAGATGCTGCCTGCCCGCTGAGTTACTCCAGCATTTTGTGTCTACCTTCGATTTAAACCAGCGTCTGCAGTTCTTTCTTGCACATTTTGTCTACTCCACTCTCCTCAAGGTGTGTTTTCTTTGAAGAAGTTCTCCTCCTCTCTCCGACGACACTTCAGCAACACCCTCTCTCATTCCTACATTCTATCTTGGTCCCGCCCCCTCCACTGACATCATTCTGAAGAAGGGTCAAGACCCGAAACGTCGCCCCTTCCTTCTCTCTAGAGATGCTGCCTGTCCCGTTGAGTTACTCCAGCATTTTGTGTCTACCATCTACAATAGTCCCACCAGCCTGCGTTTGCCCCATATCACTCCACAGGTCCTATCCATGTACCCGTCTAAATGTATCTTAAACTTTGCGATAGTCCCTGTCTCAACTACCTCATCTGGCAGCTTGTTCCATGCACCCACCACACTCTATGTGAATATGTTACCAGAGTTACTGTAACTGTCAGGTTACTGTTAAATCTTTTTTAGTTTGGTTTAATTCAGTTTGGGTTGCCTTTGTTCCGTTTAGAATTACAACGTGGAAACAGGCCCTTCGGCCCACCGAATCCACGCCATCCATCCATCAGCCGTTCACATTAGTTCTGTGTTTTCCCACGTATCCACTCGCGATCCACTGGTGGCGATTTATCGAGGGCCAATTAGATCCTTAAACCCCGCACGTCTTTGGGATGTGGAAGGAAATGCACGCGGTCACAGTGAATGCGTGCAAACTCGACACACACTGCACCCGAGGTCAGGATCGAACCCGGTTCTCTGGCGGGAGAGAAATTGATTTGCCAACAGTCATAAAAGGACAAAAACACGAAGTACATGAAATATGAAATTAAAGTGACGAGTGGAAAGGATTGGTGATGTGTAAAGATTAAGGTGGGGGGGGGGGGGGGGGGGTGTGGAGTCACTCAGTCTCAGTCTACCCCACGACAGAAGGGGGAGGAGTTGTACAGTTTGATAGCCACAGAGAAGAAGGATCTCCTATGGCGTTCTGTTCTGCATCTTGGTGGAACCAGTCTGTTACCTGCCCTCCAAGGCCACCTCCCATGAATCTAACTCCGCCCCCAAGACGGAGCCAGCCTTCCTGGTGAGTTTTAGCTGGAGAAACCCAAGGCATGTCAGCCACACAGAATTTACCCGCGTCATCAACACGGTTTAAGGAAGCTAGAACTGTACCGGGTGCCGATAAGACTGGATGTCGCCAAGACTTCTCTGTTTTTGTAGCTCGGTGCTTCGACCCCTGAAAGAAGTCCAAGGGCTGCTTTAGACCCAACGCCTCAATTGCGCGCCAATTGAGTCGGGGTAAGTACCGGAATATCGAGTTGCCCTCGGTAGGGCGTTGTGAATATTGTGTGCTTATGTTGGTGGGTCTAAGCAGTTTAGATTAGTTTAGAAATACCGTGCGAAAACATACCTTTCGGGCAGACAGCATCCATGGTCGGGATCGAACCCGGCACTGTAAGCGTTCTAAGGCGTCAACTCTGCCGCTGCGCCAGTCGAACACGACGAAGACTGATTGTTGGTGAATGAGTTACCCTGGAGGGGGTTCATGGATGGAATGGGGGGAGGAGGGGTAGGGAGAGGAGGAGGGGGGGGTTTGGGGAGAGGTGGAGGCATAGAATGGCAGAGCGGGGGGGAAGAAAGAGGAGAGATAGAAGGGAGAGGGAGAAGAGGGGGGAGACAGGTGGTGAGAGAGAGGGGGAGAGAAAGGGGAAGGAGAGGGGGAGAGGGGGGGAGGGAGTGAGAGAGACTGAGGAGGGGAAGAGACTGTTACACGTTATTTATATTTAACTTCTCTTGTTTATGCATCGAGGAGCGTGAGAGACAATTGAAGACTGTGTATGGAGAAAAACAACTCTTAAAGATAGCGGAGTCAGTGGATATGGAGAGTAGGCAGGAACCAGGTACCGATTGAGGATGATCAGCCATAATCACATTGAATGGCGGTGCTGGTTCGAGTGGCCGAATGGCCTACTCCTGTGCCTGTTGTCTATTGTCTATTGTCTATTGCTTGTTTCCGTTTATCATTTCTAACTTTTTGCAATCTCACGTTTCCCTTGCCCCTGACTCAGTCTGAAGAAGGGTCTCGACCCGAAACGTCACGCATTCCTTCTCTCCAGAGATGCTGCCTGTCCCGCTGAGTTAATCCCGCTTTTTGTGTTTTTGCCGTGGTTACTCCTTTCGCTTTTAACAGAGTCGTGGACACATATGAAATGGGAGCAGGTCCTTCGGCCCAATTTGCCAACACCGACCAACATATCCCATCCAAACCAGTCCCACCTGCCTGCGTATCCGCCATGTTGAATTCCCCCGCAATTCGTGTGTTCTAGTTGGAGAGTGGTGGGTACGCACTTTAAGCCCCCCAACTCCGCGAGATATGAAGCAGGTGGACACATTTGTGGACCCTGTGAATGCAGAAGGGCGGTAAATAAAGAGGAACTAAACAACTTGGCGTTAACAAGGCTGCAGATGCGGTATTCTCAAGACAAATTTGCACACGTCGTTACTAATCACACACGTCATTTCTTAGAATGTAATTACAAAATTTAGGAAGTTTAGTTGCCTGCTTGTGAGGAAGTGAAAAGAGCTGTGAGCAATCTTGATGATTCTTTTTACATTTCATGAGTAAAGATATGAATATCTTTAGCTTGCTTCCTCTTGCTTGAAGTCCACTGTACCCCTATGTTGATATGATCATTGGCCCTGTTACTCGGGATACGGTATCTAATTATCCACGTTTGATCCGGACCCTGAGTGCTGTCTGAATAGAGTTTGCACATCTCCCAATGCACTTCTTGGGGTTACTTGTGTGCTCCAGCATCCTGGTTTAAGGCGAATTGGCTAGTAATTTTGTCCCAAGTGAACTAGGAACTATAAAAATAAAAGAGAAGAAGTACAACATAGCAAAGATTAGCTGGAAGCAAGAGGATTGTGTAATGTTTAATGAGCAACAGAAGATAACTAAAAAGGCAATACGGGGAGAAAAGATGAGGTACGAAGGTAAGCTAACCAAGAATATAAAAGAGGATGGCAAAAGCTTATTTAGCTATGTGAAGAGGAAAAAAATACTTAAGACCAAAGTTGGACCCTTGAAGTCAGGTAAGGGTGAATTTATAATGGGAACAAGGAAATGGCAGATGAGTTGAACAGGTACTTTGGATCGGTCTTCACAAAGGAGGACATAAACAATCTATCTGATATAGTAGTGGCCAGAGGATCTGGGGTGACGGAGGAACTGAAGGAAATCCACATTAGCCAGGGAACGGTGTTGGGTAGGCTGATTGGATAGAAGGCTGTTAAATCCCCAGGGTCTCATGGTCTGCATTCCAGGATACCTAGGGCAGTGTCTTTCGAAATCGTGGACGCATCGGTGCTCATTTTCCCAATATTCTCAGATTTAGGACCAGTTCCTGTAGATTGGATGGTGGCTAATGTCATCCCACTTTTCAAGAAAAGCGGGAGAGAGAAAACATGGAATTATAGACCAGTTCGCATGACATCGGTGGTGGGGAAGATGCTGGATTCAATCATAAAGATGTGACAGCGGCACATTTGAATAGCAGTAACAGGATCGGTCCGAGTCAGCTTGGATTTACGAAGGGGAAATCATGCTTGGCTAATCTTATGGCATTTTTTGAGGATGCACCTGGGAAAATGTACAAGGCAGAGCCAGTGGATGTAGTGTACCTGGACTTTCAGAAAGCATTTGATAAGGTCCCACATATGAGATTAGTGGGCAAAATTAGGGCACATGGTATTGGGGGTAGAGTGCTGACATGGATATAAAATTGGTTGGCAGACAGGAAACAAAGAGTAGGGATTAACAGGTCCCGTTCAGAATGCCAGGCAGTGACTAGTGGGCTACCGCAATGCTCGGTGCTGGGACCGCAGCTATTTACAATATACATCAATGATTTGGATGAAGGGATTCAGTGTAAAATTAGCACGTTTTAGATTACACAAAGCTGGGTAGCAGTGTGGACTGTGAAGAGGATGCTATGAGAATGCAGGTTGACTTGGACAGGTTGAGTGAGTGGGCAGATGCATGGCAGGTGCAGTTTAATGTGGATAAATATGAAGTTAACCACTTTGGTAACAAAAACAGGAATTACGATTATTATCTCAATGGTGTCAATTTGGGAAGAGTGGAAGTACAACGGGTGGTCCTTATTCATTAGTCAATGAAAGTAGGCATGCAGGTACAGTAGGCAGTGAAGAAAGCGAATGGCATAAAGGCATGGATAACAAGAGAATTGAGTATAGGAGCAAAGAGGTCCTTCTGCAGTGGTACTGGGCCCTAGTGAGACCACGCCTGGAGTTGTGTGTACAGTTTTGGTCTCCAAATTTGAGGAAGGGTATTCTTGCTATCGAAGGGGTGCAGCGTAGGTTCACATGGTTAATTCCCGGGATGGCGGGACTGTCATATGCTGAGAGAATAGAGCGGCTGGGCGTGCATACTCTGGGATCTAGAAGTAGGAGGACAGGGGTTCTTATTGAAACATAAGATTATTAACGGGTTGGATACGCTAGAGGCAGGAAACATGTTCCCGATGTTGCGGGACTCCAGAACCAGGGGCCACAATTTAACAATAAGGCGTAAGCCATTTAGAACGGAGATGAGAAAACACTTTTTCACACAGAGAATTGTGAGTCTGCGGAATTGTCTGCGATCGGTGGAGGCCGGTTCTCTGGAAACTTTCAAGTGAGAGCTAGATAGGTCTCCTAAAGATAACGGAGTCAGGGTAAATAGGGAGATATTGGGAGAAGGCAGGAATGGGGTACTGATTGTGGATGATCAGCCACGAACACATTGAATGGCGGTGCTGACTTGAAGGGCCCTACGGCCTACTCCTGCACCTATTGTCTATCATCTATTGGGACAAAGTAGAGATGGTTGAAAACTTCAAATTCCAAGAGATCAAACTCACCAATTACTTCTCCTGGAACACCCATATTGAAGCAACGATCAAGAAAGCACTCCATGGCCACCGTGGCCACTCCCTCTTCTTCCATCTCCCATTGGGCAAAAGGTGTAGAAGTGTGAAAACGCACACCTCCAGATTCAGGGACAGTTTTTTCCCAGCTGTTATCAGGTACCTGACTCTCTACCACTACTAGAGAGAAGCCCTGAACTACTATCCACCTCATTGGTGACCCAGGGACTATATTCTATCGTACTCTACTGGCTTTACCTTGAACTAAACGTTACTCCCATATTATGTATCTCTAAACTGTAAATGCCTCAATTGTGATCACCTC
>OY740805.1:36746313-36875843 GCA_963514005.1 Raja brachyura
AGAGAGAGAGAGAGAGAGAGAGAGAGAGAGAGAGAGAGAGAGAGAGAGAGAGAGAGAGAGAGAGAGAGAGAGAGAGAGAGAGAGAGAGAGAGAGAGAGAGAGAGAGAGAGAGAGAGAGAGAGAGAGAGAGAGAGAGAGAGAGAGGGCTGGTGGTGGGTGGGTGGTTGAGTGTAGATCCATAAGAGCAGCGGATGGCTCATTATCACCCCAGGTTTATTCTGTCATTCAGTGAGACCCCGGGGTTGAAAGTGGGATGTTTAGATTTTTCCAGATTTTTCGAAACGCTGAGACATGGGAAGGCCATGATCCTAACGCGAGTAAATGGGATTGTGCAGATTGGGGTAATGGATGGCATTGACTGGGTGGGCCGAAAGGCCAGCGCGGAAACTGTAAGATTATTTCTGGTTTCAGGTGCTGTTGGGTCCGACGAATCGATCATACAATCACCAAAGAATATTACAGTTACTGAAGGCGGGACTGTGCGGATAAACTGTGCATTTGTTGGCAAGACAAACAGTTCAATTGGGGCCATTAGTTGGTACAAAGATGTGGAAACTCGTTCCGTTTGCAACACGAGTGGCGACTATTATGGTCGCGTTCAGAAATATAGTTCACAGGGAATTCTAAAAGAATCCATCGAAATCACTGACCTGCAAATTAACGAGACAGGAACGTATTACTGCCGAGTGACTGGTTTCACAGGGGGAATATATAATGGTCACGGCACAGAAGTCAGAGTCACACGTAAGTTTTCGGGATCGTAACTTTATCTTTACTGTTCTTAAAAAACATTCCTAATTCGACTCAACTTGCCTTTGTGTGCAGGAAGGAACTGCAGATAGACTCAAAAAACATTGAGTAATTCAGCTGGACAGGCAGCATCTCTGGAGAGAAGGAATGTGTGACGTTTCGGGTCGAGACCCTTCTTCAGACTGGTTAGGGATAAGGGAAACAAGAGATATAGGCGATGATGTAGATATATAATGAATGACAGATGTGGAAAAAGGTAACGATGCTAAATGAAACAGGCCATTGATAGCTGTTTGTTGGGTGAAAACGTGAAGCTGGTGGGACTTGGGTGGGGGAGGGGTGGTGGGGGGGGTGGGATGCAGGGATTACTTGTTGGAATAGGAGGAAGAATTAAAGTGTTTAGCAACTGGGAGATCAGGTAGGTCCAGGTGCGAATGTGTTCAGCGAAACAATCGGCCGGTCTGCGTTTGGTCTCGCCGATGTTTTAGAGTCCACATCCGGAACAAGAGCTGCAGTAGATGAGGTTGGAGGAGGTGCAAGTTAACCACTGCCTCACCTGAAAGGACTGTCGGGGTCCCTGGAGAGAGTCGAGGGAGGGGGTACAGTGACACGTGTTGCACCTTCTGCATTTGCAGGGGAAGGTACCTGGGGAGGGGCGTGGTGTGGATGGGAAGGGATGAGCTAACCAGGGAGTTGTGGTGGGAACGGCCTGTGCGGAAGGCGAAAAGGTGTGGAGATGGGTAAATATGAGGAACTCCAGATGCTGGTTTACACCGAAGAGTGCTGGAGTAACTCTGCGGGTCAGCAACATCTCTGGAAAGAAGGAACGGGTGACGTCTTGGGACCTTTCTTCAGACTGAGAGTCAGGAGGGAGGGATATGGCAGGCGCTAGTGAGACCACACCTGGAGTACTGTGTGCATATTTGGTCCCCTAATTTGAGGAAGGACATTCTTGCTATTGAGGGAGTGCTGCGTAGGTTCACCAGGTTAATTCTAGGGATGGCGGGACTGTCATTTGCTGAGAGAATGGAGTGGCTGGGCTTGTATAGTTTGGAGTTTCGAAAAATGAGAGGGGATCTTATTGAACCATATAAGATTATTAATGGTTTGGACACGCTAGAGGCAGGAAACATGTTCCCGACGTTGGGGGAGTCCAGAACCACGGGCCACACAGTTCACGAATAAGGGGTTAGCCATTTGAACTGAGACGAGGAAACACTTTTTCTCACAGAGAGTTGTGAATCTGCGGAATGATCTGCCTCAGAGGGCGGTGGAGGTGGGTTCTCTGGATACATTCAAGAGAGAGCCAGATAGGGCTCTTAAAGGTAGCGGAGTTAGGGGATCTGGAAGGCAGGAACGGGGTACTGATTAGGGATGATCAGCTATGGTCACATTGAATGGCAGCGCTGGCTCGAAGGGCCGAATGGTTTACTTCTGCGACAGATCAAAGCAGACGATGACCAGAACGATGATGTTGGCTGAGGGAAAGGTGACAAGGAGGCATGCAATCCGTGAAATTAATCAAGGGGGGCAGTGAAACGTGGGAGAACTAGGATGGGGAGCGTCGGAGAGAGCGGGGATGCAAGAGTATTTGGAATTAGAGAAGGCAATAATCATACCGCTGGGGTGTAACACCACAGAGACGAAGAGGTGTGTAGTTAATTGGCTTGGTATAAAAGTAAATTGTCCCTAGTGTGTGTAGGATAGCGTTAGTGTGTGGGGATCGCTGGTCGGTGCGGATTCGGTGGGCCGAAGGGCCTGTTTCCGCGCTGCATCTCTAAACTAAAACAAAACTTTAAAACAAAAACACTTTAATGCCTTCTCTCCATAACACCCGACACCCGTACTAATCATGAATCTATCAATCTCCGCCCTTAAAATATATAAATTGGCTTGCCCTGCACATCACAGGTTGCCGTGCCTTTACTGTATTTTTATTTCTCAACAGCGTCTGATCGGGGCGGCAAGGATTCAAATCGAAATTATATCTTTCCGCTTGTATTTGCACTCTTGGGCGTAGCGTTGCTTGGGATGGTATTGATTCTCATCATTTACCTGCGACGCCTCGGTCGATCTCCAGGTAATAACATCAAGTCAACTCAAATCAAGTCAAGTTTATTTGTCACATACAAGAAGATGTGCAGTGAAATGAAAGTGAGATGAAAGATGTGCAGGGCAATGCCTGCGGATTGTGAAAAACACCAGAACAACCTTCTCTCCATACCCCCTGACACATTTAGCCAAAAGGGCCAGATCTAACTCCCTCCTAAATACAGCCAATGAACTGGCCTCAACTACCTTCTGTGGCAGAGAATTCCACAGATTCACCATTCACTGTGTGAAAAATCATTTTCTCATCTCGGACCTAAAAGACTTCCCCCTTATCCTTAAACTGTGACCCCTTGTTCTGGAGTTCCCCAACATCAGGAACAATCTTCCTGCATCTAGTGTTAAAGAAGGAACTGCAGATGCTGGAGAATCGAGGGTTACACAAAAAGCTGGAAAAACTCAGCGGGTGCAGCAGCATCTAAGGAGCGAAGGAGATAGGCGACGTTTCGGGTCGAGACCCTTCTTCAGACTGCGGAAGGGTCTCGACCCGAAACGTCGCCTATCTCCTTCGCTCCTTAGATGCTGCTGCACCCGCTGAGTTTTTCCAGCTTTTTGTGTAACCCTTCCTGCATCTAGCCTGTTCAACTCCTTAACCATAAGGAGTCACGGGGAGAAAGTACAAACCTCGTACAAATATCATCCATAGTCGGGTTCGAACGCGTCTCCGGCGCTCCAGAGATGCTGCCTGACGCTCTGTTACTCCAGCATTTTGTGTTTTCTTCAACAACAAAAAAACTGAACGTATTGCACAGATTTTGGAGTAAATGTTGCACTAAAAACAGAAGCGAGAAAGAATCTTGTGTATGCATAGAAAATAGTTGCAAGATCTTCATCTACTTATTGGACCCTAAATTTACTCGAGGAAGCTTCTGACAAGGAGATACGAGGGGGAACAAGTTCCGAATGTGGAGGGAGAGAAGAAACGTGACACAGGGGATTATTAAATTTGCAGCAAACACAAGTTTATTATCTCAATGTGTGGGAAGGAACTGCAGAAAGTGGGTCAGACACAAAATGCTGGAGTAACTCAGCGGGACAGGCAGCATTCTGGAGAGATGGATTGGGTGACGTTTCGGATCGAGACCATTCATCAGACTGGGGATCTGGGGACAGGGAGACACGGAGATAAGAACATGTAAGGAGTGAGAACGAGAAGGGAAAACAGTACCCTTTCCCTTGATCTCCACCCCCTTTGATGTCTCATTCCACACCTTACACTTCCTTATCTCTGTATCTCCCTCAAGTCAAGAGAGTTTATTGTCATGTGCCCCAGAGAGGACAATGACATTCTTGCTTGGGGCCAGGGTGCGAGTGGTCCTTGATTATGCTGCTGGTCTTGCCGAGGCAGCTTGAGGAATAAATCGAGTCAATAAGAACGAGGTTGGTTCGTGTGATGGTCTGGGCTGCGTCCACAATTCAATGCAATTCCTTGCGGTCTTGGATGGAGCTGTTCCCAAACTAAGCTGTGATGCATCCCGATACATTGCTTTCAATGTTGCATCTGTAGAACTTGGTGTCAGTTGTAGGGCACACGCCAAACTTCCTACGCCTTCTAGGAAGTAGGGGCGTTGGTGTGCCCATGTAATGTTTAGAGACATGCGCCCAAACGTGAGATTCATTATCGTTGAAACATTAGGGCGCAGTGGTGTTGGTTTCCAACGGGAATGGTGACGGACGCATCTCTGTCCTCCAGTTCCTGCGGACTTCCACCGCTGAAAGTATAGGATTTTGATGTGTGTATGTGTGTGTGCTTTATCATAATTCCTTACAATGCCATGTACGGCAGTGTTCGCAACTTATACTGAAGTGTGGGTGGCCATTGGCCCGCTATAAGCACATCCGCCCTTTGACAGGTCTTGTTTTTGATCCTTCTGGGGGTCCATAGCCCCCTCCTCATCTGGCAAACCAGGTGGGGGAGACGGTTTAGTCGCTGACTTCCCGACCATGGAGGCGGTAGCACGGGATTACATGGTTACCGTGGCGGGCGGAACTCCTGTGAAATGGGACCGGCGTAACTGGTACACCTTGGTTGACATGGGAAAGTTGGGAGGAAGCTTGTTTCGATGTCGTATGACTCTATATTAAAAGAACAATTTTACAGAGATAATATAATTGTGTAAAGGCGAGGTTATGTTAATGAAGAGTAAGGTTATGTTAATGAACGGACTATATTCTCATAGGCCCCATCCTGTACTGAATGACATCAAATTTTATTATTGGTAGATATTTTGTTTCGGTGCTTGAAATAAGTAACTTGTTCACAATATATTACAGATAAAGGTACCGGAACAGAACATGGGGCGAAGGTATGTAGTCAATTAAACTTTAAATGTTTCATCTGACATAATCAGTGGTTATTTGCCATTTTGTGTTTCTTTGTGAATAAAATAGACAATAGACGATAGACAATAGACAATAGGTGCAGGAGTAGGCCATTTGGTCCTTCGAGCCAGCACCGCCATTCAATTTGTTCATGGCTGATCATCCACAATCAGTACCCCGTTCCTGCCTTCTCCCCATTTCCCATGATGCGGCTATCTATAAGAGCCCTATCTAGCTCTCTCTTGTAAGCATGCAGAGAACCGTCCTCCACCGCCCTCTGAGGCAGAGAATTCCACAAACTCACAACTCTCGGTGTAAATAAGTGTTTCCTCGTCTCCGTTCTAAATGGCTTACCCCTTATTCTCAAACTGTGACCCCTGGTTTCGTGCTCCCCCAACATCTGGAACGTTTCATGCCCCTAGCGTGTACAAACCCTTAATAATCCTTTATGTTTCAATAGGATCCCCTCGCATCTTTGCAAATTCCAGAGTATACAAGCCCAGCCGCTCCATTCTCTCAGTGTATGACAGTCCTGCCATCCCGGGAATTAACCTTGTGTACGCTGCACTCCCTCAATAGCAAGAATGACCTTTCTAAAATTAGGGGACCAGAACTGCACCCAATACTCCAGGTGTGGTGTCACTAGGGCCCTGTACAACTGCAGAAGTACCTCATTGCTCTTATACTCAATTCCTCTAGTTATGAAGGCCAACACTGCCTGCTGTACCTTCATGCTTACTTTCAGAATAGAAATATGTGATTGCTGCTGTCTCAGCCTCCGTCCCCTATTTGACAGAATACGCTGGTAGACCGTTTCAGAGAGAAAAACGGAGTCAACTGAACATCTGTAAGGATGGAAAAGTGAAGGATCGATAGAGGGTATATCGACAGTTTCTAATATGCGAGGTGACGCAAGTTAACTGCGACCTCTTGTCACTTAGAACATAGACGTAGAATATAGAACACAGGGACGGGTTATTCAGCCCACATTATTTCTGCCTAACACGATGCCAGGTTAAACTGGTCTCATCTGCCTGTACAGGATCCTTATCGCTCTATTATCTGCACTTTCATGTGCAATTCTTGCTATTGAGGGAGTACAGCGTAGGTTTGCAAGGTTAATTCCCGGGATGGCGGGACTGGCATATGCTGAGTGAATGGGCTTGTGGAGTTTAGAAGGATGAGAGGCGATCTTATTGAAACATATAAGATTATTAAGGGCTTGGACACGCTGGAGGCAGGAAACATGTTCCCGACGTTGGGGGAGTCCAGAACCAACGGCCACAGTTTAAGAATAAGGGATAAGCCATTTAGAAAGGAGACGAGGAAACACGTTTTCACACAGCGAGTTGTGAGGGTGGAATTCTCTGCCTCAGTGGAGGTCGGTTCTCTGGATACTTTCAAGTGAGATCTAGATAGGGCTCTTAAAGATAGCGGAGTCAGGGGATATGGGGAAAAGGCAGGAACGGGGTACTGATTGGGGATGATGAGCCATGATCACATTGACTGGCGGTGATGGCTCGATGGGCCGAATGGCCTACTCCTGCACCTATTGTCTATTGTCTATCCATAAGCCTCTTAAGCGCCAATGACGTACTGCCCCCACAACCACCGATGGCAACTTCGTTACAGTCCCCAACCAACCACTGATATAAAAAAACTTTTCCACATATCTCCATTAACCGCACCCCGCATATACACGCACACCTCTCACAGTACAGCTATGCCCCCTTGTGTTCGACATTTCGACACAATCAATGTTGATTTTTTTTTCACGGTGACAAAACCAGAATGGGAAACGTTCCCTTCAGGCAATTGCTTCGGGATAAATATTGCATTTTCAATTGAAGACCTTTTCTAGCGAGTTGCTGGAAAATGGATCATTTATCGCAATCATTGGCGCAGCCACGGTACAATCGGCTTAACATTATTTATTATTTATTTATATTTTTATTTATTTTATTTTTTATTTAAATTAGTAGACACATAGTAAAACACATTTTGTTCGTTGTAGTCATACATTATCAATATTATTCATATTAACAATTGTATAGTAATTGTACTTCAATATATTTTTTCAATTTTTATAAACATAGAAATTAATAGAGAGAGAGAGAAAACAAAAAAAAGGAAAAAAAGTTGAAGAATGGTGTGTTCAATAGAGTATGCATCGTTGGAGACATACCCGCATCTTATAAAATGTAATTCTTCACCTATTCTTTGATTTAGGTTTCAGTCGGGTTCTCGTGCCGAACCAGTTTGCCCCTTCAAATATTCAATAAATGAGGACCATATTATTGTAAATAGTTCTTGTTTGTCCATTAAGACAAATCTTAATCTTTCCAAATATAGGGTCGCCAACATTTCCGTAGTCCACATTTTAATTGTGGGGGTTATAGGACCTTTCCAAAATTTTAATATTAATTTTTTCCCAATTATTAAACTATAATCGATAAAAGTTCTTTGATTCGTTGTATATAATTCATTTTGTTCTATTATTCCTAATGTTATTAATTTTGAATCAGGGACCAATTTGGTATTGACGACTTCCGAAATTATCTTGAAAATTTCCATCCAAATTTTTTTTTTACAGCTTACAAATATGTGCGTTAGATTAGCCTCTAAATGTTGACATTTATCACAAATAGAGGAAACGCATGGGAAGATTCTATTTAATTTGGTTTATGAATAATGCAATATATGTAATATTTTAAATTGTATTAAAGAATGTCTAGCATTTAACGAACAGTGATGTACATGTTGTAAACTTTCATCCCAAATTTCTGGCCTTATTGTTTGATCTAATTCGTTTTCCCATGATTGCCTACATAATTCCGTCTTGGGTGCATCATTATCTAATAGAATATTATAAATATAAGATATCAATTTTTCTGTAAATATTCATCAAAAAATTCTGTCTTTCTAATTCTATAATCCTGTGTATTTCTTAGCATAGTCTCTAATCTTTTGAATGAAGCCCATAATTTTTAATTCCTGAAATGAGAGAAATGAACTTTTCCTATAGAAATCACCCATCTTAGTAATTCCATGATTTTTCCATTGTAAAAAACCCTTATCCATCAATGAGGGTTTAAATGTAGCATTGTTTACAATGGGAAGAGATAGTGGTAAACAATCCAATTTTAATGTCTTCTTTATTTGTTTCCAAATGCGTATTCCACTAATCTGCTCAACATTCTATGGTGTTGGAATTAACAGGTGACGGTGGATATATTAATCTCCCAATTTAATGGCGAACCTAAAACAATGAAGTTGCTTTCTTCCGGCGGCAAGCTTCGCAGCGGAGCTGTTATGAATGTTAGGATGATGAACCGCTCCATGAAAGAGTCATATTGACCAGAAACTAACACAATGCCCGAAACCTCAAGTCGTTGTGAACTTCAGAAGATAAATATGTTACTGAACAATTTCCAATCTTGTGTAGGTTTCAAATCTTGTAACAAATAATTCGTGGCATTCCAGAGACAAATACAATGCTCGATATCTCAAACCAACAGGCCATAGACAATAGGTGCAGGAGTAGGCCATTCGGCCCTTCGAGCCAGCACCGCCATTCAATGTGATCATGGCTGATCATCCACAGTCATTACCCCGATCCTGCCTTCTCCTCATATCCCCTGAATCCGTCGCGAACGTTTGAAGAGGGATAAGTTACCGGACAATATCCAATCGTATGTAGGTTTCAAATGGAGCAATAGAGTGATACAGTATGGAAAAAGGTCCTTCGGCCCAACTCGCCCACACTGGCCAACAATGTCACAGCTACACGAGTCCCACATGCATGCGCTTGGTCCATATCCCTCCAAACCTGTCCTAATCATGTACCTGTCCAACCGTTTCTTAAATGTTGGGATAGTCCCAGCCTCAACTACCTACTCTGGCGGTCTGTTCCATACACCCGCCACCCTTTATGTGGAAAAGGTTACTCCTTAGATTCCTATTGAATCTTTCCCCCCTTCACCTGGAACAACTGTCCTCTGGTCCTCGATTCCTCTACTCTGGGTAAGAGACACCGTGCATCTACCCTATCTATTCCTCTCGTGATTTTGTACACCTCAATAAGATCACCCCCTCACCCTCCTGCGCTCCAAGCAATAGAGACCCAGCCTACACAACCTCTCCCTGCAGCTCACACCCTCTAGTCCTGGCAACATCCTCGTAAAGTATTGCAACAAATAATCCTGAATCTTAAGGGCCTGTCCCACTTTACGAGGTAGTCACGAATTCTCCCGAGTTTTCCCCTTGGTTCAAACTCGCAGAATGTTCGTAACGGGTCCGTAGGAGGCCGTAGATATGTCGTAGTGCCTCGTTCTGTGAGCCGTATGTACTCGGAGCATCAGGCAACACGGGACGTTATTTTCCAGCCTGAATAAAAATATCCACGAGTAAAACAATCGTCGGCGGGATGCCCCGAGTATCTACGGCTGGTTTACGATATATCTACGGACTCCTACGGCCTCCTACAGAACGGTTACGATCTTTGGACTTTAGTACATGGACGAGTTGCTGGACAATTTCCAATCTCGTTTGGGTTTCAAATCTTGTAACAAATACTTGGTTGCATTCCAGGAAAATGACACATCGAAAAATATAATCTATGCTGACCTGAATATGGACAAGTCGAACAGGAATCACCGTTCCGGTCATTGTGCCAGAGGGAATGGGGCACGGGTCAAAAACCCAGGCGGAGCCGGACCTCTGTCGGCGGCAGGCGGAAATGAAGACGCGGTCGTGTACTCCGCCTTGAGACACCCCGCTCCGATGGAGAATCGAGCTTCGGCGGCAGGTGGAAGGGAAGACCCGGTCGTCTACTCTGCCTTGAGACATCTGGCTCCGACGGACAATCCAGCATCGAGCAAGCAGAAGAAGAATACCAGAAGAAAGGACCAACAGGTTGTGTACGCAACCGTGAATGCTCAACGTCCACCAGTTCTGCATCACTGAACATTGGGAATGAGATGACTGTACTAGACGGCGGATCTCTCTTAGTTTAGTTCAGTAACGCGGAAACAGGCCCTTCGGGCCCCCGAGTCTGCGCCGACCAGCGCTACTAGCACTAACCTACACACATTAGGGGCAATTCTTCTTTTTTTTTGCACTGTTCTTGTTTTTTTTGATAAACATTTTTATTAGAAGTAACTACATATCGTAATTAAAATATTTCATGTCTATCAGTCACACATTGTTAATGTTATCATTTGCTTATTGACTCTGTTTCTAGTTTTTTTTATTGATGGAGAATAAGAAATAAAATAGAAGCATGATAACGAAGAATTGAATAATTTACTAATAATACAACATTGGAGATAGGTTCGTAAATTATAAAGTATAACTTTTCATCTAATCCTGAGTTCGAGCTGCAGTCAGGTTCCCGTGCTGAACCAATCTTCCCCTTCAAATAGTCAATAAATGGAGACCATATTCTGACAAAAAGTTCTTGTTTGACCATTAAGACAAGTCCAGTAATTTCCAAATGTAAGGTGTTCGACATTTCCATAATCCACATTGTAATTGTGGGGTTTATAGGACCTTTCCAAAATGTTAATATTATTTTCTTCACAGTTATTATACTATAGTTGAGAACGTTTATTTGGCTTGTTGCAAGTGTTAGGCTTTGTTCTGATATTCCTAGTGTTATTAGTTTTGAGTCGGGATCCAATTGGGTGTTGACAACTTCAGAAGTTATTCTAAAAATATTCGTCGAGAATTTTTTGATTTTTATTCAGTTTACGAATGCACGAGTTAAGTTAGCCTCTAAATGCTTACATTTATCACAGATAGGAGACATATGTGGGAAGATTATATTTAGTTTTGTATTGGAGTAATGTAATCTGTGTAATAATTCAAATTGTATTAAAGAGTGTCTGGCATTTAACGAGCATTGATGTCTATGTTGCAAACTATCGTCCCAAATATCTTTCATTATTGATTGGCCTAGTTCATTTTACCACGTTTGCCTATATAATTCCGTCGGTGGTACCTCATTATCTAATATGATATTATAAATATGAAATATTTATTTATGTGTATGAGGATGTTTATTCAAATATTCATCAAGAGTTTCTGGATCTCTAATACTATAGTCTTGTGTATTTGTTTTAATATAATCTCTAAGTTGTAAATATCTCAAAAAAGTCATTTGTGTGGAGTCCATACGTCTGCTGTAACTCCTGAAATGAAAGAAAGGTGCCTTTCTGATAGAGATGCCCCACCTTTTAAATTCCATAATTTTTCCATTGTGTGAAACTTTTATCCAACATAGAAGGTCCAAATGAAGGGTAATTTACAATGGGATGAATAAGTCTTTTTTCATTGTTTCCAGATTCGTATACCACTATATATTATAGGGTTTTACTATAGGATTTGTTGTTCAATTTTGTGCGAGCAAACAGAATCGAACTAATTTCATAGGGTAAACAGTCTTCCTTTTCCATCTTTAACCAGTCAGGTTGCTGGTCCTTTTCTACCAACCAAAATTTCATATTTTTAATGTAACTGCCCAGAAAAAAAACACAACATTCGGTAAAGCTATACCTCCATTTGTCTTTGTTTTACATAAATGTTTTTTGCATATTCTATGATTCTTATAATGCCAAATAAAATTAGTGACGAAGGAAGATATATCGGAATTGATTGAAAGAGGTACAATAATTGCGGTGGAAAAATACATTTTATAGCATTAATTCTACCAAACATTGAGATAGGAAGTGTTTTCCAATACTGAATATTCTTGTGTAGTTTATTCAGTAAAGGGGGGAAGTTTAATTTGAATAAAGAAGTATATGTCTTAGTTACATAAATTCCTAGATATTTAAGTTTTTCATTAACTATTTTAAATGGGGATTGTTGAATTCCGTTATTGGCATGATTTCGCTTTTATTCCAATTAATTCTGTATCCCGCGAACAAACCGAATTGAGTTATTAGAATAATAGATTTGGAATACAAATTTCTGGGTTTGTAATGAAAATTAATACATCATCTGCATATAAATAATTTTTATTCACAGTGTCTTTAGTATTATACCCGTGTATTTCTGGATGGACCCTAACACCTTCTGCTAGTGGCTCAATAGCGAGAGCGAATAATGATGGAGATAGCGGGCATCCTTGGCTACAACCTCTAGATGTTACATTTAGTTGATAACATTTGGTTTGTTAATATTCTAGCTGTTGGGTTAGTATATAAAGGTTTTACCCATGGGCAGAACTTCTCGCCCAATTGACATTTTTCCGTCACCGAAAATAGATAGGGCCATGCCACCTGATCAAATGCTTTCTCGGCAGCTAACGAAATAATTGCTAGGTCTACGTTTGTAATTCTCTTTGAGTATATCATATTGAATAATCGTCTCAAATTATAAGATGAGTAAAGTTTTGGGATAAAACCTGTTTGGTCAGGGTGTATTAATTTAATAATCACTGTAGTTAATCTTTGTGCTAGGATTTCAGTTAATATTTTCTGATCAGTATTTAAGAGAGCTATTGCTCTATATGAACCTGGGTCTTCAGGGTCCTTATCTGTTTTTGGTATTTGTTTTGGTAAGTGTTATTATAGATTCATTTAACGTTTCTGGCAGTTTATGTTGAGTATAAGTGTACACATACAGTGGTTGTAAACGTGGGAAGATCATATCATATTTTTTAAAATAAAATTCAGAACTTATACCTTCGAGCCTAATAGACTCTTCAATATATTTTACTGTTATTTCAGAACCAAGTCATTCTCTCTCCTTCAAATCAAAACCTTTAAGTTTACATTTATGTAAGAATGCTTCTATTCCTGCCGAGTGTACGGTCGTTTTGGCTCAGTAAAGATTTTGATAATATTGCAGGTATCTCTCATTGATATCCGTGGGCAGTCCAGTTTTCGAAGTTGACGTGCTAATAGTTGTTGTGGTTTGTCACTGAATTCAAAATGTAATTGTTTAGTATGCTGATAAAATATTATAACTTGAGCTGAGTATATTGTATTTTATTCATATTTCAGTACTGCAATTTTATTGTGTTTTATCATAGATGGCGAAGCCGCATTTTCTATGTCTAATTGCCTTATTCCCCTTTCCAGTATCTGTTGCTTTGCCCGATTCTCTTTATTATGAAATGCTTGGGAAGAGATTAATGCTCCTCGAGCAAATGCTTTAAATGTTTCCCAGAGAGGTGGGCAGGCGTTCCAGGGCGGTCATTAGTCTCAAAAAACATATTAATCTGTATAGTAAGATATTCCTGACATCGGTTTTCATTTAACATTTGTGGGTTAAGGCTCCATTGTGTCTGTTTCTCGGCCATTCCATTTAATTTAATCATAAATGTTAAGGGTGCATGGTCCGAGATTATAACATTATGATATTTCGAGTTGCAGACAAATGGGATGAACTCTACTAAAAAAGAGTCTATTCTTGAATAGGTTTTATGTACCGGTGAATAAAATGAGCATTCTCGTCCGATTGAGTTTTCGATTCTCCAGACGTCCTTGATGTTAGTAGTATTAATATATGAGTTCAGAAATTCACTTGACTGAGATTTAACATTTCTTTGGCTTGATAATCTGTCTAAATAAGTGCCTAGTGTACAATTTAAGTCAACTACAATTATTAATTTGTGTTGTGTGAGTTCCGGAATTGCATTGAATGTTTTCTTGAAAAACAAGAGATTATTAAAATCTGGTCCATAAACATCAAGAAGAATCACTTTTTTTTGCGTATAGCCCACTTATTAATACAATCTATCTGCCATCAATGTCCGTTATAATTAATGTATGCTTAAAAAGTATCCCTTTACGGATTAATATTGCAACTCCTCTGGATTTATGTGAGAATGGGGAATGATACGTTTTAGCAATCCATCTTGTGTTCAATCTGTGTTGTGCTTCCTTTTAAGGTGAGGTTCCTGGAGGAATATTATATCTGTTTTAAGTGATTTAAATGTGCTAATTCTTTACCTCTCTTGATTGGTTCATTAATTCGCTAAACATTCCAACTACAAAATGTGATTCCTTCACCCCCAATTTTCATATTAACGTCTTGCATCTTATGTTTAGGGTGGTCTATAAAAGAACAGATGGCTCAACATACTAAACCCGACATTACACCCGAACATCAGATCGATTAGTTTATAAATATCGTAGGTCTTTCTCCCGTACATATCTCCTTAGGTAAAACTTATAATTACATTCAAAATTAAAATTATAATAAGGCGTAAAGTAAAGAGGGTGATAGAATAGATGGTTAGTGAAGTGCAAAAGAAAGGAAAAAACTACATCTATAATTCGTGTAGTTAGTGATCGCCACACTAACGTGGCTAGCCATCTAAAGACTTCCGTAGCCTTTGAAACAAAAATTACTAGCTCCATGCTTTCCTCAAAAACAAATTAAATAAAAACAATTTATTGGGGAGGGGGAAAACATTTTAAGATCCAAAATACTTATAATCCATTAATAAAAAAGTTATTATTCTAAAGATACAATATTAATTTCATATTTATCTAAAAAAAAGTTTTTTAATCGAACCCCCCCCCCCCCCAAAACCTTATTAATAAATTGCCTAAATCAAACCCCATACTTCATACTTTAATTAATTCTAAGCAAGCCAATGAATGCTAATTAGTAATAATTCGTAATAATAATTAGTAATTACAAGTAATTGTGATTGCTAGTAATCAATAATTAATTATCTTTCATAATAATACTAAAATATAAATGTAATATATCAATAGGAAAAAACTTGCTCAACTATCATTATCAATTTTCATTAGTCCTTAAGTATAACCATTTAAAGTTCAATCAGTTCTCTACAGGGTCACGATGTTCGGTGACGTCGGGTAGTTCATGAGCATTGTTCAGTCATCAGTCATATTCTCAATGTTCTGGGCGAAATCAAGTGCTTCGTTATGGTCAGTGAAGAGACCTTCCTCATGTCTCTTCCTCATGTAGGTGACTCTCTGTGTTGCGGGATACATCAGGCCATATCTCAGATCTGCTTTGTTCTTAAGTATTCTTCTCTTCTCTGTAAACTGCGCTCTCTTCCTGGAGAGCTCAACAGGATAGTCTTTAAAGATGCTGATCCTTCTCCTTCAAATATGAGCTCTCTGTTACGGACAATTGTCTTCATCATGACATCCAATACATGGTCGTATTGCACCTTCACTATCAGTTGTCTTGGGGGGGGGGCGTCTACCCGTGGGCCGCGTCTCAGCGCTCTATGTGCTCGACCTAGTAAAGGTTTTTGATCCAGATTTAAGACTTTTTTTAATGAGCCCGCAGCAAATTCACGGTGGACTCTGCTACCCTCTCTTCCTTCTAGGACGTCGACAAATATTAAATTCTGGCGTCTCTGACGTCCCCCCGAGTCAATACATTTTTCCGTTATTTTACTCAATAAGTCTGATAAACGCTTGTTCTCCAGGAGATGTTTTTTGTAGTTTCAGCACTTGTCGCAGCAATTTCCTCTAATTGAGTTATTGGTGTACTTTGTTGATCTAATGCCCCAATGATGGGATACAACCAAGCGTTAAAGCTGGATTCCATCACATTGATTTTACCATTTACCTCTTCAATCTGTTGAGCAAGATTTTCTTCCATTGTTATCTTCCAGGCTTTCAATACTTCGTGAACAGTGGAGGTGATTTATTCTATTAAATTCTCCTTTGAAAGATTGTTCTTCTTTAAGTTCTTCTTTAAAGTTCTGTTTTTCATTAAAAAAATTCAGTTGTCCTTCTACATTTGCAATTTCTAGAGATAGAAAACTTCGAAGGTCTTCTATTTCTGTTTTCTTTTTACCGTGTTTTCTTTGACACATCTGCCTGGGACGACGTTAAAACTGAGCCCGAGACTTCAGTCGGGCCTACTTCTTTCGCCGGTTGCCAGGGCTCAACGGCCTTTTTCGTCATGGGTGGGTATGTTGCATAGACATACCGGATGAGTCCCGCGCCTGATGACGTCACTCGCTCGTTAGAAGCAGCTGGCGCAATAACAGCAGGTCAGTCCCTTTCTTTCTCCCCCGTTTTCAGTGGTCTTTGCGTGGAGCAAACTTGCGCTGGTCTCTATCCCTCCATAGCTCCACCTGAAATCCCCAATTTACAATTTTTGCCGAAGCCAAATTAAACCACAAACCCGAACGTCTTTGGAGTGTGGGAGGAAAGCGGAGCACGCGGGGAAACACACGCGGGTAACGCGGCGAAATTAAAAAGTCCGTGCAGACAGCACCCATAGTCAGGATCGAACCCGGTAGCTTGTTCCATGCGCCCAGCCAATTAAATGTAACATTTCCAAGTTTGCGGGTAACACTAAATTGGGTGGCAGTGTGAGCTGCGAGGAGGATGCTATGAGGCTGCAGGGTGACTTGGACAGGTTGGGTGAGTGGCCAGATGCATGGCAGATATAGTAAAATGTGGGTTATAAATGCAGTATAAATGTAGTATAAAAGGCCGAATGGCCTACTCCTGCACACATTTTCTATGTTTCTACGTTTCTAATTAATTCCAACAGCTTTGGAGCAGTCTAATAGTTATTTCTGGAAGACTTGTATTATGATAAGACACGAGTGCCATTGCATTGAATTAAATTTACTAACAAATGACCATTCGTGTAAATATCGATGGAAATATTGCCTATGCTATTTGTGTGAGGGATTTTGAAGGAGGGAGATATATTATGACATGCGAATGGTTGTTATGCATCAACAATTCAGTGTTGCCTGTGGTTGAAATATTCCATACTTCAATAAAGTTTTGAAATGATATCACACCGATTATTTAATATCGAGTTCTGATTTCCTTCCGCCTTTACGCCAATTGACTCCAACGTTCTCTCCGTGACCGCGTGAGTTTTCCCCGAGATCTTCTGTTTCCTCCCACACTCCAAAGATATACAGTTTTGTAGGTTAATTGGCTGGTTGTATGTGTAAATTGTCCCTGGTGTGTGTGATCATATTGAATGTCGGTGCTGGCTCGAATGGCCGAATGGCCGCCTACTGCACCTATTTTTCTACCTTTCTATGTTTTTCTATGTGTAGGACAGTGTTAATGTGTGCGGGGATCGCTGGTCGGCGTAGACCCGGTGGGCCAAAGGGCCTCTTACCGCGCTGTATCTCTAAACTAAACTAAACACAAGACGTGATTAATTTACTACTTAGCGCTGAAGGTAAATTAAGATTTAGTTTCGAGATACAGCGCGGAAACAGGCCAGTCGGCCTAGCAGGCCCGCGCCACCCAGTGATCCCCGCACACTTACACCATCCTACACCCACTAGGGATAATTTAATTTTTTATTTTTTTTATTTTAACGTTTACCAAACCAATTTAACCTACAAACTTGCACGTCCGTGGAGTGTGGGAGGAAACCGAATTTCTCGGAGAAAATCCACGCAGGTCACGCAGAGAACGTACAAACCCCGTACAGACAGCGCCCGTAGTCGGGATCGAACCCGGGTCTCTCGCGCTATGAGTCAGTAGCTCTACCGCAACCTCATCGGTAAGCAAAATATGTAGTTCGATAGCGAACTACATTTGACGCTCTACAACGCTCTATGTGCTGTAAGAACATTTAAGAGACATTTGGACAGGGCAGGTTTGGAGAGATACGGAGCATAAACGCAGGCGGTTGGGACGAGTGTCGATGGGGCATCCTGGTCGACATGGGCAAGAAATAATATAGAGCCGATCAATCCAGCCAGAAGTGTAAGTGCAGAGTACCCCCTTGTGAAATTGTACAGAGAAAAAGATAAAGGGTCTTGGAGAACGGAGGGGGGGGGGGGGGGGGGGGGGGGGGTGTACACCTAGAGGCACTGATATTAAGAAAACACTTTTTCACTAATCTCATCTGAAATGGAGGTAAGAGACAACATTTCCGACCTTACCTCAGACTGGAGAAGGGTACAGACCTGAGATTACCTCATCCATTTCCCTCTATAGATGCTGCCTGACCCGGTGACTTCCTCCAGCACTTCGCATTTTCCTCAAGATTCCTAGAATTGCAGCTCCTCGTGTTTCCAGGACGTTGACGATTTTCAATGATGGTACTTAATTGTCACAGTGACTTTTTTGTTTGGCAGCATTCGAATTTGCACTAAAACAAAGAGCAGTACAGCACAGAGACGGGCCTTCGGCCCACAATGTTTGTGCGGAACATGATGCCAAGTTCATCTGATCTAATCTGCCCATACAGCATCCATTTCCCTCTGATCCCTGCACTCGCTTGAGTCGTTTCGGGTCAGATCTCTTCCTCAGACATCGAAGACACTTCTCACCATAGATTTGTCCCGACCGGAGGTAAACAAAAATGCTGGAGAAACTCAGCGGGTGCAGCAGCATCTATGGAGCGAAGGCAATGTTTCGGGCCGAAACCCTTCTTCAGACCGACCGGCACCTCTTCATTGTGAAGAAGGGTCTCGACCCGAAACGTCGCCTATCTCCTTCACTCCTTAGATGCTGCTGCACCCGCTGAGTTTCTCCAGCTTTTTGTGTAACCCTCGATTCTCCAGCATCTGCAGTTCCTTCTTTAACACCTCTTCATTGTTATCCGTCACCAGAAGAGGGCGCTCCAACCCAGAATTATGGAGGGATGGAAACAAGCCCTTCAGCCCAACTTGCCCATGTCGACCAAGGTGCCCCATCTACACTCGTCCCAACCGCCTGCGTTTATGCCCCGTATCTCTCTAAACCTGCCCTGTCCAAATGTTTCTTAAATGTTCTTGCAGCAAATAGAGCGTTGTATAGCGTCAAATGTGGTTCCCTGTCGAACCACAGATTTTGCTTACCTTTGAGATAGCGGCAGAGCTGCTGCCTCACAGCGCCAGAGACCGGTGTTCGATCCCGACTACGGGTGCGGTCTGTACGGAGTTTGCACGTTCTTCCCGTGAACTGCATGGGTTTTCTCCGAGATCTTTGGTTTCCACCCATACTCCAAGGACGTTGAGGTTTGCAGATTAATTGGCATGGTGCATGTAAAATTGTCCATAGTGGATGTAGGATACACACCAATGTGTGGCGGTGCGAGTTCGATGGGCCAAATGGCCTCCTCCTGCACCTGTTTTCTATGATCGTGCTAATGTGCGGGGATCGCTGGATGGTGGGACAACGGGCCTGTTTCTGCGCTGTATCTCTAAACTAAACTCTCTTGTTTGCGAAGGCATCTTCCTCCCTCACCTTCTTCCCCCAGCTCCGGCCTCAAAGACCAAGAAAGGCAAAGGCAACAATCGCCATGAAACGCCAGCCATTTGCAATTCACGTCTCCTACCCGAGATGACACACCACTGATCCTTCATCTTCACCAGATCTACATCTATCAACGCTCTGCCCAACGATACGGTGGGTGTACCTTCACTGGAAGGACTGTAATTGTTCAATAAAGTGGATCATTCAGTTTAATTTAGTTTGGAGATAGAGCGCGGAAACACGCCCTTCGGCCCACCGAGTCCGCGTTGACCAGCGATCCCCGCACACTAACACTATCCTACACCACCAGGGACAATTTTTACATTTACCAAGCCAATTAACCTACAAACGTGTACGTTGTTGGAGTGTGTGAGGAAACCGAAGTTCTCGGAGTAAACCCACGCAGGTCACTGGGAAAACGTACAAGTGCGCGGGGATCGCTGGTTGGCGCGGGTCCGCTGGGCCGAAGGGCCTGTGTCCGCGCTGTATCTCTAAACTAAATCTTAGTTTGCCTTCAACGATGACTAAGTAGTAAATTAATCACGTCTTGTGTTCAGTTTAGTTTGAGTTTAGAGATACAGCGCGGAAACGCGCCCTTTGGCCCACCGGGTCTTCGCCGACCAGCGATCCCCTCACACATTAACACTGTCCTACGCATGGGAAAAACACAGAAACGTAGAAAAATAAGTGCAGGAGTAGGCCACTCGGCCCTTCGAGCAAGCACCGGCATTCAATATGATCATGCACACCAGGGACAATTTACACATACAACCAGCCAATTAACCTACACACCTGTACATCTTTGTAGTGTGGGAGGAAACAGAAGATCTCGAGGAAAACTACACGCGATCACGGGGAGAACGTGTCTTTGTTGGTGTAAATTGCCGTAAAGGGGAAAGGAAATCAGAACTCGGTGCCAAATACTCGGTGTGATACATTTCCAAAACTTTATTGACGTATTGAATGTTTAAACCACAGGTAACACTGAATTGTTGATGTTTAAGAACCATACTTATATCATAATATCTCTCCCTCCTTCAAAATCCCGCAAACAAATAGCATAGGCAATATTTCCATCGATATTTACACGAATGGTCATTTGTTAGTAAATTTCATTGAATGCAATGGCGCTCGTGTCTTATGAAAATAAAAGTCTTCCAGAAATAAGTATTAGATTGTACCAAAGTTGTTGGAATTAATTAGAAACATAGAAAATAGGTGCAGGAGTAGGCCCTTCGGCCCTTTATACTGCATTTATGCTGCATGTATACCCGACATTTTACTGCATCTTCCATGCATCTGCCACTCACCCAACCGATCTAAGTCACCTTGCAGCCTCATAGCATCCTCCTAGCAGCTCACACTGCCACCCGGCTTTGTGTCATCCGCAAACTTGGAAATGTTACATTTCATAGAATCATAGAAAATAGATGCAGGAGTAGGCCATTCGGCCCTTCGAACCTGCACCGCCATTCAATATGATCATGGCTGATCATCCAACTCAGTATCCTGTACCTGCCTTCTCTCCATACCCCCTGATCCCTTTAGCCACAAGGGCCACATCTAACTCCCTCTTAAATATAGCCAATGAACTGGCCTCAACTACCTTCTGTGGCAGAGAATTCCACAGACTCACCACTCTCTGTGTGAAAAATGATATTCTCATCTCGGTCCTAAAATACACCCCTTATCCTTAAACTGTGACCGCTTGTTCCCAACAGCGGGAACAATCTTCCTGCAGCTAGCCTGTCCAACCCCTTAAGAATTTTGTACGTTTCTGTATGATCCCCCCTCAATCTCCTAAATTTCAGCGAATACAAGCCGAGCCTATCCAGCCTTTCTTCAGATGGAAGTCCTGCCATCCCAGGAATCAGTCTGGTGAACTTTCTCTGTACTCCCTCTCTGGCAAGAATGTCTTTCCTCAGATTAGGAGACCAAAACTGTACGCAATACTCCAGGTGTGGCCTCACCAAGACCCTGTACAACTGCAGTAGAACCTCCCTGATCTGGAACTCAAATTCTTTTGCTATGAATTTATTGGGTGGGTGCATGGAACAAGCCACCGGGTTCGATCCTGAAAACGGGTGCTGTCTGCACGGAGTTTTTAGATTCTCCCCGTAACCGCGTGGATTTTCCCCGGGTGCTCCGGTTTCCTCCCACACTCCAAAGACGTTCGGTTTCGTGGTCTAATTTGGCTTCGGCAAAAATGGTAAATTGTCCCTAATGTGTGAAGAATAGTGCTAGTAGCGCTGGTCGGCGCGGACTCGCGGAGCCGAAGGGCCTGTTTCCGCGTTACTAAAATAAACTAAGAGAGCGCCGCCGCCTAGTACAATCCTCTCATTCCCAATGTTCAGTGATGACGAACTGGCGGACGCTGAGCATTTACGGTTGCGTACACAACCTGTTGTTCCTTTCTTCTGGGATTCTTCTTCTGCTTGCTCGATGCTGGGTTTTCCGTCGGAGCCGGATGTCTCAAGGCGGAGTAGACGACCGGGTCTTCCCTTCCACCTGCCGCCGAAGCTCGATTCTCCATCGGAGCCGGATGTCTCAAGGCGGAGTAGACGACCGGGTCTTCCCTTCCACCTGCTGCCGAAGCTGGATTATCCGTCGGAGCGGGATGTTTCAAGGCGGAGTACACGACCGAGTCTTCATATCCACCTGCCGCCGACAGGGGTCTGGCTCCGCCGGGGTCTTTGACCCGAGCCCCATTCTCTCTGGCACCGTGACCCGAACGGTGATTCCTGGTCGACTTTTTGATGTTCAGGTCAGCATATATGATATTTGTCGATGTGTCATTTTCCTGGAATGCAACAGAGTAGTCGTTACAATATTTGAAACTCAAACTAGATTGGAAATTGTCCAGCACTTCGTCCCTCTCCTAAAGTCCAAAGATCGTAACGGGTCCGTAGGAGGCCGTAGACATATCGTAAACCAGCAGTAGGTACTCGAGGCATCCTCCCGACTATTTATTTACTCGTGGACATTTTTTTCTCACGCAGGAAAAAACGTCCTGACGCCCCGAGTACCCACGGCTGGCATAACGAGGCGCTGCGATATATCTACGGACTCCTGCGGCCTCCTACGGACCCGTTACGAACATACTGCGAGTTTGAATCAAGGGGAAATCTCGGGAGAATTGCAACTCAGGTGAATTCGTAGGAATTACCTCATAAAGTGGGGCAGGCCCTTAAGATTCTGGATTATTTGTTGCAAGACATACGAGGATGTTGCCAGGTCTAGAGGGTGTGAGCTATAGGGAGAGGTTCAGCAGGCTGGGTCTCTATTCCTTTGCGCGCAGGAGGATGAGGGGAGATCTTATAGAGGTATACAAAATCATGAGAGGAATAGATCGGGAAGATGCACGGATTCTCTTGCCCAGAGGAGGGGAACCGAGGACCAGAGGACGTTTGTTCAAGGTGAAGGGGAAAATACTTAATAGGAAATTGAGGAGTAAAGGACCTCGAGGTTAATGAGCCATTAGGAGGTAGTGGCCATAACATGGTCTGGTTTTATCTACAATCAGGGAGGGAAAAGGGTAGATCGGGGGTGTCAGTGTTGCAGTTGAATAAAGGCTATGGGGTCATGAGGGAGGAGCTGGCCAAAGTTCACTGGAAAGATACACTAGCAGGAATGACAGTAGAACAAAAATGGCAGGTGTTACTGTGAATAATACAGAAGGTGCAGGATCAGTTCATTCCTAGGAGGAAGAAAGATTCCAAGCGGAGAAAGGGACGAACATGGCTGACAAGGGACGTCTGGTACAGTATAAAAATTAAGCGAAGAAGTACAACGTAGCAAAGATGAGCGGGAAGCAAGAGGATTGGGTAATGTAAAAGAACAACAGAAGGTAACCATTAAGACAATACGGGGAGAAAAGATGAGGTACGAAGGTAAGCTAGCCAAGAATATAAAGCAGGATAATAAAACCTTCTTTAGGTGTGTGAAGAGGAACAAATTACTTAAGACCAAAGTTGGACCCGTGAAGACAGAAAAAGGTGAATTGATTATGGGGACCAAGGAAATGGTAGATGTGTTGAACAGTAACTTTGGATCTGACTTCACTAAGGAGGACACACACAATCTTCCTGATATAGTAGTGGCTAGAGGATCTGGGGTGACGGAGGAACTGAAGGAAATCCACATTAGGCAGGAAATGGTGTTGGATAGACAGATGGGACTGGAGGCTGATAAATCCCCAGGGCCTGATGGTCTGCATCCCAGGGTACATATGGATGTGGCTCAAGAAATCGTGGATGCATTGGTCATAGTTTTCCAATGTTCTATAGACTCAGGATCAGTTCATGTGCATTGGAGAATAGCTAATGTTATCCCACTTGTTAAGAAAGGCGGGAGAGAAAACAGGGATTTATAGACCAGTTAGCCTGACATCGGTGGTGGGGAAGATGCTGGAGTCAATCATAAAAGATGAGATAGCCGAACATTTGTATAGCAGTAACAGGATCGGTCCGAGTCAGCATGGATTTACGAAGGGGAAATCATGCTTGACTAAACTTTTAAAGACGTAACTAGGAAAATGGACAAGGGTGAGCCAGTGGATGTAGTGTACCTGGACTTTCAGATCGCATTTGATAAGGTCCCACATAGAAGATTATTGGGCAAAATTAGGGCACATGGTATTGGGGGTAGAGTGCTGAAATGGATAGTGAAGTGGTTGGCAGACAGGAAACAAGGAGTAGGGATTAACGGGTCCCTTTCAGAATGGCAGGCGGTGACTATTGGGTTACCGCAAGGCTCGGTGCTGCAACCGCAGCTATTTACAATATACATCAATGAGTGGATGAAGGGATTCAAAGTAACATTAGCACATTTACAGTTGACATAAAGCTCGGTGGCAGTGTGAAGTGTGAGGAGGATGCTATGAGAGTGCAGGGTGACTTGGACAGTTTGAGGGAGTGGGCAGATGCATGGCATATGACATTTATTCGGATGAATGTGAGATTATCCGCTTTGGTAGCAAAAACAGGAAGGCAGATTACAATCTAAATGGCATCCCGTTGGGAAAAGGGGAAGTACAACGGGATCTGCTGGTCCTTGTACATCAGTCTATGAAAGTAATCATGCAGGCACAGCAGGCAGTGAAGAAAGCGAATGGCATGTTGGACTTTATAACGAGAGGAATCGAATATAGGAGCAAATAGGTAATTCTGCAGTTGTACAGAGCCCTAGTGAGACCACACCTGGAGTATTGTGTGCAGTTCTGGTCCCCTAATTTGAGAAAGGTCATTCTTGCTTTTGAGGGAGTGGAGCGTAGGTTTACAAGGTTAATTCCCGGGATGGCGGGACTGTCATATGCTGAGAGAATGGAGCAGCTGGGCATGTACACTCTGGAGTTTAGAAGGATGAGAGGGGATCTCATTGAAACATATAAGATTGTTAAGGCTTTGGACACACTAGAGGCAGGAAACATGTTCCCGATGTTGGGGGAGTCCAGAACCAGGGGCCACACAGTTTAAGAATAAGGGTAAGCAATTTAGAACGGTGACGAGGAAATACTTTTTCACACTGAGAGTTGTGGAATTCTCTGCCTCAGAGGGTGGTGGGGGGCCGGTTCTCTGGATACTTTCAAGAGAGAGCTAGATGGGGCTCTTACAGATAGCGGAGTCAGTGGATATCGGAACAGGCAGCAAAGGGGAACTGATTGGCGATGATCAGCCACGATCAAATTGAATGGCGGTGCTTGCTTGAAGGGCCGAATGGCCTACTCCTGTACGTATTGTTTATTGTCTATTGTCTATTTAATTCACAAAATGGCAAAGAACTAATGATCAAGTCAGAGGAAACATTTAAAGTCTAATTGACTACATACCTTAGCCCCATTTTCTGTTCCGGTTCCTTTACCTGTAATATATTGTGAACAAGTTACATATTTCAAGCGGTGAAACAAAATAACTAGCAATAATAAAATTCGATTTCATTCAATAGAGGATGTGGCCTATGAGAATATAGTTCCTTCATTAACATAACTTTACTCTTCATAAACATAACCTCGCTCGTACAAATTTATATTTTCTCTGTGACATTGTGTTTTTAACATATAGTCATACGGCACCGAAACATGCTTCCTCCCACCTTTCCCATGTCGACCAAGTTGTACCAGTTACGCCGGTCCCATTTCACGGGAGTTTCCCCCGCCAAGGTTACCATGTAATCCCGTGCTACCTCCTCCATGGTCGGGTAGTCGACGACTAAACCGTCTCCCCCACCTGGTTTGCCAGGAGAGAAGGGGGCTATGGACCCACAGCAGGACCAAACACAACACATGTCAAAGGGCGGATGAGCTTCTGGAGAGCCAACGGCCACCCACACTTCAGTAGAAGTTGCGATCATTGTCGTACATGCAATTGTATGGAATGATGATAAAGCGCGCGCGCACACACACACACACACACACACACACACACACACACACACACACACACACACACACACACACACACACACACACACACACACACACACACACACACACACACACACACCAAATTCCTATACTTGAGCGGCGGTAGTCCCCAGGAACTGGAAGACAGAGATGTGTGGTGCGTCCGTCACTGTTCCCGTCGGAAACCAGCACCACTGCGTCGCTAATGTTTTCAACAATGTTGAATCTCACGTTTTGGCCGCATGTCTCTAAACATTTCGTTGGCACACCAACGCCTCTACTTCCTTAGAAGGCTTAGGAAGGTTGACGTGTCCCCCACACCTCTACAGGTGCACCATAGATAGCATTTGATCAGGTTGCATCACAGCTTGGTTTGGAAACAACTCCATCAAAAACAAACGCTATTGCATTGAATTGTGCACGCAGCCCAGACCATCAGACAAAACCAACCCCCTTCCTATTGACTCCATTTGTAACTCACGCTGCCTCGGCAAGACCAGCAGCATAATCAATGACCACTCGCACCCTGGCTCCAAGCAAGGATTTCATTGTCGTGTCTGGGACACATGACAATAAACTCTCTTGAATTAACTTGACTTGACGGAGATACAGAGATAAGGAAGTGTAAGGTATGAGAAGGTGGCGGAGGGGGGCGGAGATCAAGGGAGAGGGTACTGTTTCTCCTTCTCGTTCTCACTCCGTACATGTTCTTATCTCTGTGTCTCCCTCTCCCCTGACTCTCAGTCTGACTCAGGGTCCCGACCTGAAATCTTTCCCATTCCTTCTGTCCAGAGATGCTGCCTGTCCCGCTGAGTTACTCCAGCATTTTGGGTCGAAACCACATTCTGCAGTTCGTTCCCACACATTGAGATAATAAATTTGTGTTTGCTGCAAATTTAATAATCCGCTGTGTCATGTGTCGTCCCTCCCTCCACATTCGGAACTTGTTCCTCCTCGTATTCCCTTCTCAGAAGCTTCCTCGAGTACTTTTTGGGACTAATAAATAACCATATAACAATTACAGCACGGAAACAGGCCTTCTCGGCCCTTCCAGTCCGTGCCGAATATTTATTTTCCCCTAGTCCCATCTACCTGCACTCAGACCATACCCCTCCATTCCCTTCCCGTCCATATACCTATTCACTTTACTTTTAAATGTTAAAATCGTTCCCGCCTCCACCACTTCTGCTGGAACATCATTCCACACAGCCACCACTCTCTGAGTAAAGAAGTTCTCCCTCATGTTACCCCTAAACTTCTGTCCCTTAAATAGACGAAGATCTTGCTAGTATTATATATGCATACACAAGATTATTTCTCGCTTCCGATTGGTGCAAAATAAACTCTACAATCTGTGCAATACATTCATTTTTTTGATGAAAACGAAAAATGCTGGAATAACAGAGAGTCAGGTAGCATCTCTGGAGCGCCGGAGCCCCCGGTTCGATCCTGACTACGGGTGCTGTCTGTACGGTGTTTGTACGTTCTCCCCGTGACCCGAGTGGGTTTTCACCGAGATATTCGGTTTCCTCCCGCACTCTAACGATCAACAGGTTTGTATGACACTTGTCTAAAAAAGAATGCTGGAGCGATCGAAGGTCGATAAAAATGCTGGAGAAACTCAGCGGGTGAGGCAGCATCTGTGGTGAGAAGGTATAGGCGAAGTTTCGGGTCGAGAGCTTTATTCAGACTGATGTCGGGGGGGGGGGTGGGTGGGGGGGGGCGGGAAAAATAAAGGAAGTAGTCGGGGAAGGGTGGGACGTGGGAGAACCGGGAAGGAGAGGGGAAGGAGGGAGAAAGCAAGGGCTGCCTAAAATTAGATAAGTCAATGTTCTTACCGCTGGGGTGTAAAGTACCCAAGCGAAATATGATGTGCTGCTCCTCCAATATCCCGTGGGCCTCACTCAGGACAGAAAGCTCAGATTAGGAATGGGAGGGGGAGTAACCGGGCGATCAGGTTGGTTAACACTGACTGGGCGGAGGTGTTCAGCGAAGCGATCGCCGAGCCTGCGCTTATGTAGATGACACTTAGAACAGCGGATGCAGTAGATGAGGTTGGAGGAGGTGCAGTTTGGTTTGGTATAACTGCATAATTGTCCCTCGTGTACGTCGGATAGTGTTGATGTGCGGAGATCGCTGGTCCGAAGGGCCTGTTTCCGCACTGCATCTCTAAAATAAACTAAACTAACACATGGACAGGACCTTTAGAGCCCAGGAGACTTAATCCTCCTTGGATTTCCTTCTGAGTTCTAATGCTTGCGTTCGCGTACCAAGGAAAGAGGAAATTGCTTCCATGTTATTACCTGGAGATCGACCACGGCGTCGAAGGAAAATGATGAGAATCAGTACCATCCCGAGCAACGCTAAGCCCAAAAGTGCATATACAAGCGGAAGAATATAATCTTGATTAGAATGCGATTCATTGCCGCCCCGATCAGACCCTGTTGGGAAATAAAAGTACAGTAAAAAAAATACAGCAACATGTGGCTGTGCAGGCCAAGTCAATTTATATAATTTTAAGGCGGAGATTGATAGATTAATTATTAGTACGGGTGTCGGGTTTTATGGAGAGAAGGCACTAGATTGGGTTTTTTTTAGTTCAGATATAATTTGGAGATACAGCGCGGAAACAGGCCCTTCGGCCCACCGAATCCGCACCGATCAGCGATCCCCATACATTAACACTACTCTACACACTCAAGGGACAATTTACTTTTATACCAAGCAATTAACCTACAAACCTGTACGTCTCTGGAGTGTTACAGCCCAGCGGTATGAATACTGACTTCTCTAATTCCAAGTAACTCTTGCATCCCCGCTCTCTCCGTCGCTCCCCACCCTAGTCCTCCCACGTTTCACTGCCCCTCTTGATTAATTTTACTGATGGCATGCCCTCTTGTCACCTTCCCCTCAGCCAACATCATCGGCCTGGTTATCGTCTGCTTTGATCTGTCGTTCTCACATCTCACATGCTCATTGTACCAGAGACAATACACAATAGACAATCGGTGCAGGAAAGGTGCCATTCGGCCCTTCGAGACAACACCGCCCTTCAATGTGATCGTGGGTGATCATCCCCAATCAGTACCCCGTTCCTGCCTTCTCCCCATATCCCCTGACTCCACTATCCTTAAGAGCCCGATCAGCTCTCTCTTGAAAGTATCCAGAGAACCCGCCTCCACCGCCCTTTGAGGCAGAGAATTCCACAGACTCACAAATCTCTGGGTGAAAAAGTGTTTCCTGGTCTCCGTTCTAAATGGCTTACCCCTTATTCTTAAACTGTGCCCCCTGGTTCTGGACTCCCCCAACATCGGGAACATGTTTTCTGCCTCCAGCGTGTCCAAACCCTTAATAATCTTTAAATAAGATTCCCTCTCATCATTCCAAACTCCAGAGTATACAACCCCAGCCGCTACATTCTCTCAGCATATGGCAGTCCCATCATACCAGGAGTTAACCTTGTAAACCAAGGTTGCACTCCATCAATAGCACGAATGCCCGTCCTCAAATTAGGGGACCAAACTGCACACAATACTCCAGGTTTGGTCTCACTAGGGCCTTCCATATCCCTCTCTCCTGACTCTCAGTCTGAAGAAGGATCCCTTCTTCACAGACAACCCGAGACGTCGCCTGTTCATTTCCCCCAGAGATGCTGCCTGACCCGCGGAGTTACTCTAGCATTTTGTGTCCATCCAAAGGCAAGTGGAGATAGACACAAAAAGTTTCTTCGGACTGAGAATCAGGGGAGAGGGAGACAAGAGGTATGGGAGGGTACAAAGAGCATGTGAGGTGTGAAATTGACAGATCAAAGCAGACGATTATCAAGATGATGAATGGGTCCCCACCCGAAACGTCACCCATTCCTTCTCTCCAGAGATCCCGCCTGTCCCCCTGAGTTGCTCCTGCTATCTTCTGTGTAAACCAGCATCTGGAGTTCATCACATTTACCCATCTCCAACGCTTTCCGCCTTCCGCAGAGACCGTCCCCTCCGCAACTCCCTGGTTAACATCCCTTCCCAACAAACCACCCCCTCCCCAGGTACCTTCCCCTGCAACCGCACAAGATGCAACACCTGTCGCTACACCTCCTCCCTCGACTCTGTGCAGGCACCCGGACAGTCCTTTCGGGTAAGGCATAGGTTCACTTGCACCTCCTCTAACCTCATCTACGGTAACAGGCGAGACCTAACACAGACTTGGCGATCGTTTCGCTGAGCACCTACGCACAGACCGCCTGAACCAACCTGATCTCCTGGTTGCTAAACAATTTAATTATTCTGTTAAAGAAGGAACTGCAGATGCTGGAGAATCGAGGGTTACACAAAAAGCTGGAGAAACTCAGCGGGTGCAGCAGCATCTAAGGAGCGAAGGAGATAGGCGACGTTTCGGGTCGAGACCCTTCTTCAGACTGGTCAGGGATCAGGGAAACAAGAGATATAAACAGTGATGTGGAGAGATAAGGAACAACGAGTGAAAGATATGCAAAAAAGTATTGGTGATAAAGGAAGCAGGCCATTGTAAGCTGTTTGTGGTGTCAAAATGAGAAGCTAGTGCGACTGGGGGGGGGGGGGGGGGGGGAGATGGAGAAGGAATGTCAGGGCCAGAGGGTTGAGGGAGAGGTGGGGGGGGGGGGGGGGGAGGCAGTCTGGGTTAACAGAATTGAGAAAATTCAATGTTTAAGCCCAGAGGATGCAGACTCCCCAAGCAGAATTTAATTATTCTTCCGATTCGCACAGAGAACATTTTGTCCTAGGTCTCCTCCATTGTCCGAGTGATGATAAATGCATATTGGAGGAACAGCATCTCACATTTCGCTGGTGCAGATTACACCCCAGTGGTATGAATATTAATTTATCTCACTTCAGGTAGCCCCGACATTCCCTCTCTCTCTATCCATCCACCAACCACGTCGCACCAGCTTCTCGTTTTCACCCAACAGACAGCTAACAATGGCTTGTTTCCTTTATCATGGTTACTTTTTTTTGCATATCTTTCATTCGTTTTATCTCAACATCATCGCCTATATCCCTCGTTTCCTTTATCCCTAACCAATCTGAAGAAGGGTCTCGACCCGAAACGTCACACATTCCTTCTCTCCAGAGATGTTGTCTGGTCCGCTGAGTTACTCCAGTGTTTAGTGTCTATCCTCAGTTCTTTCCTGCACACGAATGCAAATGAAGTCGGATTAAGAATGTTTTTTAGAACAGTAAAGATAACGTTAAGGTACTGCAAACTTACATGTGACTGTGACATCTGTGCTGTCCGCCAAGTTAGGTGTGACTGTGACATGTGTGGTGTCCGCCAACTTAGGTGTGACTGTGACTTCTGTGCCGTGACCATTATGTATTTCCCCTTTGAAATCAGTCACCCGGCAGTAATACTTTCCTGTATCGTTGATTTTGAGGTAAATGATTTCGATGGATTCATTTAGAATTCCCGTTGAACAATGTTTCAGAACGCGACCATAATAGTCGCCGCTCGTGTTGGAAACGATACGAGTTTGCACGTCCACGTACCAACTAATGGCCCCAAGTGAACTGCTTGTCTTGCCACAGTTTAGCCGCACAGTCCCGCCTTCAGTAACTGTGACCTGCGTCGGTGATTGTATGATCGATTCGTCGGATCCAACAGCAGCTGGAACGAGAAATAAACTTATAGTTTCGGCGCTGGCCTTTCGGCCCACCCAGTCAATGGCATCCATTACACCTATCTACCCAATCCCATTTACTCGCGTTTCATGGCCTTTCTCTGTCTCAGCGTTTCAAGTGCTTGGCGAGACGCCTCTTAAATGTCGTGAGACAGCCCGTCTTCGATCCTGACCGCGGGAGCTGTCTGTCTGTGTGGAGTTTGTACGTTCTCCATTACATTGCCAGCATTTCCTCCTGGGAGCTCTTGCTTCCTCTCTCATCCCAAGGACGTGCTTCCTGATCGGTAATTAACAGCTGTAAACAACTCCTTGCATCCATCCAGCTAACTGAGACAAAAGGACACTGTATAGCCACCAACTGGTCACAGGAGTGGAAGGCAACCTCATCTCAATTACAGAGCTGCATTTCTTCACCAGATAAAAGCTATCCAGGGTCTGACCTTCCCAGAGGAGCATGGGTGAAGCATGGGTGAACAACAGACAGCCAACCATGCCATCTCTGGGTGACGGCACCACCACCCACCAAATGGAGCTCAGGGCCTGGCAGACATTGACGCCAACAGAAACAACAACCTGGCTGCTCAACACCCGGCTTCAGATCTAACTATTCCTTTGGTTTATATTTCATTCGCAAGAAGAAGAACAGCTGTAAATTTCCCCTGGTATATGGAGGAGTCGGAGTGACCGTAGCGTGAATGTGAATTAAGAGAGAACTGGATTGCTCTTCAACGGAAAAAAAATGGCTTCCTTGCCACTTTCTAGAAATAGGGGATTTCGCCCACAATGGACAATAATCGTGTTGGTTTAGTGTGGTTTAGAGACACAGCGCGGATACAGTCCCTTCGGCCTACCGAGTCCGGTGCGACCAACGAACCCCGCAAATTAACGCTATTCTGCACATATTGGGTACAAGTTACATTTATTCACAGAGGCAAATTAGCCTACAAACCGGCACGTCTTAGGAGTGTGGGAGGAAAACGGAGCTCCCGGTGAAAACTCACGCAGGGAGAACGTAAACTCTGTACAGACAGAATCCATAGTCAGGATCGAACCCGGGGTCCCTGGCGCTGTAAGGCACCACCTCTACCGTCCCTCGTGCGTGTTGCCCCTCTCGTAAGCTTTCCTGAACCCTCTGTACTTTCCTTACAGTTCCTCCATCTTCCTCGCCAGGTTATGTTCCCCCATCTTCCCCGCCAGCTACACCGTCTAGTCTGCATTGGTATCAACAACACATCACTCACCTGGTTCAAATTATACCTCTCCGGCAGCACTCAGTTTGTACAACTTAAAAATGTCCAATCACAACCCTCCCCAGTCACCAGCTGTGTTCCCCAGGGCTCAGTCCTGGGGCTCCTCCTTTTTATAATTTATTTACACCCCTTCGGTTTTATTTTCAGGAAATACAACATTCAATTTCACTGCTACGCAGATGACACCCAGCTCTACCTGTCCACCAAACCCACTTCCATGCTTCCTCCCTCTTCCCTGTTTGACTGCTTAGTGGAAATTAAAACCTCGTTTCCTCACAACTTCCTCAAACTCAACAGTGACAAAACTGAAATTCACCTTGTTGGCTCCAAATCCTCCCTATCTAACTGTCCCAATTTCTCACTCACCATTAACAATTCCATAGTCCCTCCTTCCCCTCAGGTCAAGAGTCTGGGTGTCATCCTTGTTAGCACACTTTCCTTTGAAAAACACATCAATAATCTCACTCGGTCTGCTTACTTCCCCCTACGCAGTACCCACCGTCTTCGTCCATCACTCAAACCTAACAGCACTGCTACTCTCATCCACGCCCTCGTCACCTCCCGTATTGGTTATTGTAACTCTCTCCTCTCTGGTTTACCCCACAAATCCATCCATAAACACCAATTGGTCCAGAACTCAGCTGACCGGATTATCACCAGAACCGCATCCCCCGAACACATCACTCCCATCCTCAAACAACTGCACTTGCTCCATATCCAATATCGCATTGATTTTAAGATTCCCCCCCCCCCCCCCCATTCACTTTCAAAGCCCCCCACAATCTCGCTCCTACAAACCTCTCTGAACTCCTTCAGCCTTACACTGCATCCCGAACTCTCCGATCCTCTTCTTCCTCCTTGCTCTCCACTGCGTCTACCCGCCTGTCCACGATGGGGTTCAGAGTCTTCAGCCGTTCTGCCCCTCACCTCTGGAACTCTCTCCCACTATCCATCCGTACCATAGAGTCTCTCCCCACCTTTAAAACCTCCCTCAAATGTCACCTATTCAGACGGGACTAGCCCACGTAACTCCACTTTCTATCAAATTCATGGATATGTTGTTTCTGTCTCATTTTATCTATATATTTGTAATTTGCTTGTTTTAACCGTAAGGTGTTCTTGAGTGATCTGAAAGGCGCCCATAAATAAAATGCATTAAACGCATTGTGGTCGTATGTTTGTTATTCCGATCTTGTGCTTCAATATTCATTGATTTTGCAGCGTCGAAAGCAGCCATGAAATCAGCACGGATTATATCAAATTATGCACCGATTCTCTCTTGGTCTTGTGCACATAGTCTCTTGCCAGAGTAGGGGAATCAAGGACCAGAGGACAGAGGTTCAAGGTGAAGGGGAAATTTTCAATAGGAATCCGAGGGGTATGTTTTCACACAGAGGGCGGTCGGTATATGGAGCAAGCCACCAGAGGAGATTGCTGAGGCTGGGCTAGGTTCCCATCGTGTAAGAAGCAGTTAGACAGGTACATGGATATGACAGGTTTCGAGGGACATGGTCCAAGCGCACGCAGGTTGGACTAGGGTTGCTGGGGCATTGTTGGCCGGTGTGCGCAGGTAGAACCGAATGGTCTGTTTCCACGCTGTATCTCTCTATGCCTCTATGACTGATCTTATAAACATGGAAAAATAGCAGGTGTAGGCCATTCGGCCCTACGAGCCAGCACCGCCATTCAATATTATCATGGCTCATTATCTAAATCCGTACCCCGTTCCTGCCCTCTCCCCATATCTCCCGACTCTGCTATATTTAAGAGCTCTATCTTGAAAGCATCCAGTGAATCGTCCTCCACTGCCTTCTATGGCAGATAATTCTGCAGATTCACAACTCTCTGGATGAAAGTTTTTTTTCTCATCTCAGTCCTAAATATCCTAAACCCCTTATTCTTCAACTGGGACCCCTGGTTCCTATATTTATAATGGTTTTCTGTGCCTAAATAATGAATTTCTGTGCATAAATCTGATCTGGCAAAGCTTCGTTGTTGAGACGTGTGGTGGCCGGTGTTCAGAATGGTTTTTAGAACAATAAAGGTAAAGTTATGATAACGGAAACTTACGTGTGACTGTGACTTCTGTGCCGTGGCCATTATATATTTCCCCTGTGGAACCAGTCACTCGGCAGTAATATTTTCCTGTCTCGTTCATTTTGAGATCAGTGATTTCGATGGATTCTTGTAGAATTACCGGTGAACGATTTTTCAGAACGCGGCCATAATAGTCGCCGCCCTCATTGGAAACGGCACGAGTTTCCACGTCTTTGTACCAACTAATGGCCCCAATTCTACTGTTTGCCTTGCCAACAGATGTACAGTTTATCCGCACAGTCCCGCCTTCAGTGACTGTGACATTCTTCGGTGATTGTATGATCGATTCATCGGATCCAACAGCACCTGAAATCAGAAACAATCTTATAGTTCCGGCGCTGGCCTTTCGGCCCACCCAGTCAATGCCATCCAATACACCTATCTACACAATCCCATTTACACGTGTAGGGATCGTGGCCTTTCTATATCTCAGCGTTTCAGGTACTTAGCGAGACGCCTATTAAATGTTATGAGACAACCCAGGTTCGATCCTAACCCCGGGTGCTATCTGTCTGTGTGGATTTTGCGCGTTCTCCATTGTATTGCCTGCGTTTCACCTGGGCGCTCTTCCTTGCTCTCTCATCCCAATGACGTGCGTCCTGATAGGTAATAAACAGCCCAAAACAACTTCTTGCATCCATCCAGCCAACTGAGACAAAAGCACACCGGGTAGCCACCAAGTGCTCACAGGAGTGGAAGGCAACCTCATCTCCATTACACAGCTAAACCTCTTCACCATAAAAGCTGTTCAGGTTCTGACCTCCCCAGAGGAGCATGGTGCAGATCAACAAACTTGGTACTGGAGTTGGCCGTTTCAACGCCAGAGGCCAGCCTGTGAATGCGGAGCAGAACAACAGACAGCCAACCATGTCATCTCTGGGCGCCCGCTTTATCACCAAATAGAGCTCAGGCCCTGGCAGACATTGACGTTAACAGAGACAACAACCTGGCTGCTCAACACCCGGCTTGAGATCTAACCATTCCTTTGGTTTATGTTTCATTCGCAAATTACCCCTGGTATATGGAGGAGTCGGAGTGACCGTATCGTGCATGTGAATTAAGAGGGAACTGGATTTCTCTTCGATGGAAAGAAATAAATGTCTTACTGCTTTCTAGAAATAGGGGATTTCGGCCACAATGGACAATAATCGTGTTGGTTTAGTGTGCTTTAGAGATACATCGCAGATACCGGTCCTTCGGCCCACCGAGTCAGCTGCGACCAATGATCCCCGCAAAATAACGCTATTCTGCACTCACTAGGGCCAATTTACATTTCTCACCGAGGCCAATTAACCTACAAACCAGTACGTCTTTGGAGTGTGGGAGGAAAACGGAGCTCCGGGTGAAACCCCACGCAGGGAGAACAGAGAGAACCTGTAGTCAGGATCGAACCCTGGGTCCCTGGCGCTGTAAGACTGCAACTCTCCCGCCGCGCCACCGTGTCGCCCCTCTCTTAAGCTTTCCTAAACCCACGGTACCTTCCTTACAGTTCCTCCATCTTCCCCGCCAAGTTATGGTCTTATGTTTCTTATTTCGATTTTGTGCATCAACATTCGTGGATGTTGCAGCGTCGAAAGCGACCGTGAAATCGTCACGGATTATATCAAATCATGCACCGATTCTCTATTGATCCTGTACACTGATGCACATACTCTCTAGCCCAGAGTAGGGGAATCGAGGACCAGAGGACAGAGTTTCAAGGTGAAGGGGAAAATATTTAGTAGGAATCCGATGGGTATTTTTTTCACACAGAGGGCGCTCGAAGTATGGAGCAAGTCGTCAGAGGAGTTCGTTGGGGTTGGGACTATCCCATCGTTTAAGAAGCAGTTGGACAGGTACATGGATAGGACTGGTTTCTATGGGCTGGTGTCGCTGGGACACTGTTGGCCGCTGTGGGCAAGTTGAGCCGAAGAGCCTGTTTCTACGTTGTATCACTTTATGACCATGTGACTGATCTTGCACATTCTAATACAAAAATAAACGTAGAACAATGGGTGCAGGAGTAGGCCATTCGCCCCTTCGAGTCAGCACCGCCATTCAATATGATCATAGCTGATCATCTAAAATTAGTACCCCGTTCCTGCTTTCCCCCCATATCTCTTGATGCTCTTAATCGAACTCCCTCTTTAAGGCATCGAGTGAATCGTCCTCCACTGCCTTCTGTGGCAGAGAATTCCACAGATTCACAACTCTCTGGGTGAAAAGGCCTACCCTTTATTTTCAAACTGTGTCCCCTGGTTCCTACATATATAATAAATGTCTGTGCCTCAATCTGATCTGAACACGTTTCGTTGTTGAGGCGTGTGGTGGCCAGTGTTAAGAATGTTTTTGAGAACGGTAAAGATAAAGTTAAGATAACGGAATCTTACGTATGACTGTGACTTCAGTGCCGTGGCCATTATATATTTTCTCTGGGAAAACACTCACTCGGCAGTAATATCTTCCTGCGTCGGTCATTTTGAGGTCAGTGATTTCGATGGATCCGTTTAGAATCCCCGTTGAAATAATTTCCAAAACGCGACCATGATAGTCGCCACTCGAGTTGGAAACGGTATGAGTTTGAGTTTCCACGTCTTTGTACCAATTAATGGCTCCAATTGCCTTGCCAACAAATGCACAATTAATCCGCACAGTCCCGCCTTCAGTAACTGTGATCTGCTCCGGTGATTGTATGATCGATTCATCGGATCCAACAGCACCTGAAATTCAGAAATAACAATATAGTTTCGGCGCTGGGCTTTCGGCCCATCCAGTCAATGCCATCCAATACCCTATCTACACAATCCCATTTACTCCCGTTAGGATAATGGCCTTCCTATGTCTCAGCATTTCAAGTGCTTGGTGAGACGAGTCTTAAATGTCATGACACAATGCGGGTTCGATTCTTTACCTCTCTCCCTCTCTCCCTCTCTCCCTCTCTCCCTCCCTCCCTCTCCCCTTTCTCCCTTTCTCCCTCTCTCTCTACCTCTCTCACTCTCTCCCTCCCTCCCTCTCCACTTTCTCCCTTTCTCCCTCTCTCTCTCCCTCTCTCCCTCTCTCCCTCTCCCTCCCTTACCATCACCTCCCCTCCACTCTTTCTCCATCTCCCTCTCCCTCCCCCCCCCCACTGTTCTCACTTCCGCACACTCCGTCCCCCACCCCCTCTCGCTCCCCTCGCCCACAATCCGCTATCTGTCTCCCCGTGTGTGTGTGTGTGTGTGTGTGTGTGTGTGTGTGTGTGTGTGTGTGTGTGTGTGTGTGTGTGTGTGTGTGTGTGTGTGTGTGTGTGTGTGTGAACCTACCAGACAATAGCAGAAAGGACCAAGCGACCACACTCCACTGCATCTTTGAACGGATACCTGTAGGCGGAAACAAACACACAAATAGAGGTCAGGCAGCATCTGTGGAAGACATGGGAAATCCGTCTGCAGAGAGGTCCAGACCCGAAACGTCTGCAGTTCCCATTTCCCACCTCCAGAGGCGCTCCCTGACCTGCTGAGTTACTCCAGCACTTAAGTCCTTGTGCATTAACTAGCACATGTGGTTCATTGTTTTTACCTCCAGAGATGCTGCCTGACCCGATTAGTTCCTCCAACACGATGGGGGGTTTTTTATACCGTCTTGTGCAGCATTGTGAAATCCCTTCAGAAGGAACAAGCTAGACCGCTTTTCCGGAGGAAACAGGACGTTAGCTGCCTCAAAGGTGACGAAGCCTTTTAACTATTTGCGTGCAAACAATCCACTTAGTGGAAGATCTAAAAGTAAGATGTTTATTGATCACTCAAATTCAGAATTCGGGATTTCGTTCATTGGCCGAACGGATAATCTGGATCTGCACTCAGTTTAGTGTACCGAGGTACAGAGATGCTGCCTGTCCCGCTGAGTTAGATGGAGCTCTTAAATATAGTCGAATCAGTGGATATGGGGATATGGCAGGAACGGGGTACTGCTAGGGGATGATCAGCCATGATCATAGTAAATGGCGGTGCTGGCTCGAAGGGCCGAATGAGGGAGAGAATTCCGCAATCTCACAACTCTACGTGTTTCCTCATCTCCGTTCTAAATGGCTTACCCCTTAATCTTAAACTACGACCCCTGGTTCTGGACTACCCCAACATCCTGCCTCTAGCGGGTCCAAACCCTTAATAATCTTATATGTTTCAATAAGATCCCCTCTCATCCCAAATTCCAGTGTATACAAGCCGAACTGCTCCATTCTCTCAGCATATGACAGTCCCGCCATCCCGGGAATTAACCTGCTGAAGCTACGCTGCACTCCCCCAATAGCAAGAATGTCCTTCCTCAAATTTGGAGACCAAAACTGCACACAAAACTCCATTTGTGGTCTCACTAGGGCCCAGTACAACTGCAGAAGGACCTCTTTGTTCCTATACTCAATCGTCTTGTTAACAAGGCCAACATGCCATTCGCTTTCTTCACCGCCTGTTGTACCTGCATGCTTACTTTCATGGACTGATGAACAAGGACCCCCCATATCCCGTTGTACTTCTCCTTTTCCCAACTTGACAACATTTAGATAATAATCTGCCTTGATCTTTTGTTACCAAAGTGGATAACTTCACATTTATCCTCGTTAAACTGCACCTGCCATGCAACATTTTTACCCAGAGAGTTGTGAATTTATGGAATTCCCTGCCACAGTGGGCAGTCGGCAGTGGAGCAGTGGAGGCCAAATCACTGGATGGATTTAAGAGAGACGATCAGCCATGATCATATTGAATGGCGGTGCTGGTTCGAAGACCGAATGGCCTCCTCCTGCACCTATTTCCTCAGTTTCTATTTTCTCTGTTTCTGTAAATTTGCTAATGTGGCGTAATCCTTCATCTAATTCATTAACATATATTGTAAATAGCTGCGGTCCCAGCACCGAGCCTTGGGGTACCCCATTAGTCAGTCCCTGCCATTCTGAAAGGGACCTGTTAATCCCTCCTCTTTGTTTCCTGTCTGTCAACCACTTCTCTATCCATGTCAGCACTCTACCCCCAATACCACGTGCCCTAATGTTGCCCACTAACCTCCCATGTGGGACCTTATCAAATGCTTTATGAATGTCCAGGTACACTACATCCACTGGTTCTCCCTTGTCCATATTCCAAGTTACATCTCAAATATTACCAGACGATTTGTCAAGCATGATTTCCCCTTCGTAAATCCACGCTGACTCGGATCGATCCTGATACTCCTATCCAAATGTGCAGCTATTTCATCTTATATGATTGACTCTAGCATCTTCCCCACCACCAAAGAACCGGTCTATTATTCCTCGTTTTCTCTCTTCCGCCTTTCTTAAAGAGAGGGATAACATTAGCTACCCTCCAATCCACAGGAACAGATCGTAAATCTATAGAACATTGTAAAAAATATCTCCAATGCGTTCACGATTTCTAGAGCCACTTCCGTAAGTACTCCGGGATGAAGACCATCAGGCCCTGGGGATATATCAGACTTCAGTCCCATCAGTCTACCCAACACAATTTCTCCAAGGTTCCAACTTCGGTCTTAAGTAATGTTTTCATCTTCACATACATAAAGAAGCCTTTACTATCCACCTTTATATTCTTGGCTAGCTTACCTTCGTACCTCATATTTTCTCCCCGTATTGCCTTTTTAGTTATCATCTGTTGCCCTTTAAACATTACCCAAACCTGTGGCTTCCAGCTCATCTTTTCTACGTTGTACGTCTTCTCTTTTATTTTTATAGTTCCTAGTTCACTTGGGACAAACTTGCTAGCCAATTCGCCTTAAACCAGGATACTGGAGCACACAAGTAACCCCAAGAGGTTCATTGGGAGATGTGCAAACTCCATTCAGACAGCACTCAGGATCTGGATCAAACGTGGATAATTGGATTCAGTATCCTTAGTAACAGGGCCGATCATCTTATCAACATAGGGGTACAGTGGACTTCAAGCACGAGGAAGCAAGCTAAAGATATTCTGATATTTTCACATGCCATTAAAAAAAATCATCAAGATTGCTCACAGCTAGTTTCACTTCCTCACAAGCAGGCAACTAAACTTCCTTAATTTTGTAATTACATTCTAAGAAACGACGTGTGTGCTTAGTAACGACGTGTGGAAATTTATTTTGAGAATACCGCATCTGCAGCCTTGTTAACGCCAAGTTGTTTAGTTCCTCTTTATTTACCGCCCTTCTGCATTCACAGGTTCACATATGTGTCCACCTGCTAGATATCTCGCGAAGTTGGGGGTTTAAAGTGCACACTCTCCACTCTCCAACTAGAACACACGGATTGCGTGGGGATTCAACATGGCGGATACGCAGGCAGGTGGGACTGGTGCGGATGAGACATGTGAGAGTGTGGACAGGTTGGACCGAAGGGCCTGATTCCATTCTGTATGCGTCCATGACTCTGTCAAAATCAAAAGGCAAAGACATAACAAGCTCGATTAACTCGGCGGGACAGACAGTATCTCTGGAGAGAAGGAATGGGTGACGTTTCGGGTCGAGACCCTTCTTCAGACTGAGAGTCTGGGGAAAGGTAAACGTGAGATGTGCAAAAAAAAGTACAATGATAACGGAAACAGGCAATATACAATAGACAATACGTACAGGAGTAGGCCATTCGGCCTTTCGAGCCAGCACCGCCATTCAATGTGATCATCCACAATCTGTACCCTGTTCCTGCCTTCTCCCCATATCTCCAGACTTCGCTATTTTAAGAGTTTTTTTCTCGGTCCAGTGTCTTTAATTCCACGCGATCCTCGATACACAGACAAGATAAGTTAAACATTAAAAAAAACGTGTATCAGTCTCTTCCGCTCCCTCCCTCTCTCTCTCCCCCACCCCCCCCCCCCCCTCAGCCCCCCCTCTCTCCACCTCTCTCCAGCCACCTATCTCCCCGTCTCCTCCCTCTCCCTTCTCTCTCCCCTCTTTCTCCCCCCCTCTCCCCTTCTCCGTCTCCACCTCTCCCCACTACCTTCCTCCTCTCCCTACTCCCCCACCACCCCCCCTTCCATCCATGAACCCCCTCCAGGGTAACACATTCACCAACACTCAGTGTTCTATCGTATTATACTGGCGGTCACGGTGGCGCAGCGGCAGAGTTGCTGCCTTACACCGCTTACAGCCGCCAGTGTCCAGGTTCAATCCCGATCACGGATGCTGTCTGTACGGAGCTTGTGTAGTGTGTCGTGTTAATGTGCGGCGACCGCTGGTCGGTGCGGATTCGGTGAACCGAAGGGTCTGTTTTCGCACTGTATTTCTAAACTAAACTAAACTGGTTAAACCCACCAACATCCCACTAACATAAACACACAATATTCCCAAAGACCTATCGGGGGTAACTCGATATTCCGGCACTTACCCCCAGTAAATTGTTGCGCGATGGCAGCGTTGGATCTGAAGCTGCTCTTGGACTTCTTACAGGGAGCGAAGCACTGAGCTGCAAAAGAGAGAAGTCTTGTCAACATCCAGTCTTATCTGCATCCGGCAGAATTCTAGCTTCCGTAAACCATGTTGGGAACGAGGGCACGTTCTGTATGGTTGCCTTATGGATTAATAACAGCAAAAAAAACATACTTACATTTTGGAAAAACGCATCCACGCCAACGTTTAAAATGTGGATTTCAAATATGTCGGAAACGTTACATCTTGAAGAAATTAGATTCCTCCTATTAGGCAAAGTAGACCAATTCTTAAAGATTTGGTCTCCTTTTATCGACTTGTTACAAGCATATGGTGCAACATAACCTTAGAAATTAAATGGTCCAGAAGCGGGTGACGGGTGGGTAAAGATATTAAAGACGTATATCTTTCCTAATTTCTTTTCTGTTTTTAGTCTTTTTAAAAAAATATATTTAGCTTCTTATGCCTTCTTTCTGTCTCTCTGGCTATTCGTTTCTACTCTCTTGTCTATCTCTTTTTCGGGCTCTTCCTATTATATCACGAATTATCACCATCACCATTGCCTGCGACACTCTCTATTTTCTTCTTTCTATCACTGTTCTTTTATCATTAAATTAAAAAGAAGAAGTTGTACAAGAACTGTAATATGTCTGTATGCATCCGGTACTTAGGTACCACATTACTGTATTTACTTCTAACAAAAATATATATATTTAAAAAAGAAGAAAAAAAGACTTGGGTGTCTCCAGCTGAAACTCACCAGGAAGGCTGGCTCTGTCCTGGGGCGGAGTTGGATTCATGGGAGGTGGACTTGGAGGGCAGGCAACAGACTGGTTCCACCAACATGCAGCACAGAACGCCACAGGAGATCCTTCTTCCCTGTGGCTACCAAACTGTACAAGGGTAGACTGACTGATGGTGCCTCACCCGCTGAGTTACTTCAGCATTTTGTGTCTACTTTTCTTTTTTTTTGTTACTAATATTTTTATTAGAAGTAAACATTTCACAATGATAAAACAAATTTGCAAATACCAACTTAAATCAGTAATTGTACAAATATCACATTGATTATTATTATCTTCTGTTTTTTAGAAATAGAGAGAAAAAGAAAAAAGAATACATTTTAAATCAACAAATGTTGTGATTAAATAATAATTTTGATTATATAAAAAAAGTAAAGAGAAAGAAAAAAGAGAAAAAAAATAAAAACACCAGTTAATATATATCTATTCAATATATATATATTTCCCCTTTAAAAACAATAAAAGGTATTATATATATATTTAAAAGAGAAGCAACAAAATACATTGTAAATAAAAATATTACAAATGATAATATCATCCTATTGTAGAGACATGTATACAAATCCCAGTTTGAAAATGAATTATTTTCATCAAATCCTGTCGAGTACCCATTGAGTTGTAATGCCAAGAACAGCTATCCCTTCAAATATTGTATATATGGAGACCATATTTGTTCAAAGATTTCACATTTGTCCATTGGGACAAATCTGATTCTTTCCAAATACAATGTCTCCAACATCTCTGCTGTCCACATTTTAATTATGGGGGTTAATGTTCCCTTCCAAAATTTCAATATTATTTTTTTCCCTATTATCAAACAGTAATCAAAGAAATTTCTTTGATTTACCGTTAATACCAATTTTGAGTCCGGAATTCCTAACATTATTAACTTTGGATCAGGATCCAGTTTAACTCTAAGAACTTCAGAAATAACTCTAAAGATTTCTGTCCAATAATACCTAAGTTTTGAACACGTTACAAAACTATGTATTAAATTAGCCTCTAAATTCTGACATTTATCACAAATAGGAGAAACGTTAGGAAAAATTCTATTTAATTTAGTTTTTGAATAATGTAATCTATATAATACTTTAAATTGTATCAATGTATGCCTAGCATTTAACGAACAACGATGTATACGTTGTAAACTTTCTTCCCAAGTTTCTTTTGTTATAGATAATCCTATTTCATTTTCCCAAGCTTGGCGATATATTTCTGTTGTTGGATTCTCCCTATCCAAAATAATATTATATATATGTTTTGTGTCTACTTTTCTATTAACATTTATGTTGCACTTGTAATGAGTTGAAACGCAAATTTCAGTTCAGTTCTGGGCCGGTTTCTTCCCATCTGTTATCAGGTAACTGAACCATATGACCAGAACCATAGATTAGTGCTGAACTACTATCTACCTCATTGGTGACCCTGGGACTATCATTGATCGGACTTCATCGGATCGCACTTTGCACTAAACGTTATTCCCTTATCATGTGTGTATACACTGTAAATAGCTCGATTGTAATCATGTTTTGTTGTTCTGCTGACTGGTTAGCACGCAACAAAAGCTTTTCACTCTACCTCGGTACACGTGACAATAAACTAAACTGATAACTGCAATCCTGCTGCTTGGTCCTTGGTCCTGTATTTCTTGGAACGTGGGAACGTAAGGAACGTGAGAGCACTGTGTTGAAATTGCAGAACCTTTGTACTGTTGTTAGTAGCAAAACACCCGAAATGTTTCACAATGCAGGAAATGTCCTCAGGTTAAGTATTTCTGCTATTTCAGTGTTTCCACAACGCGATTGAGACATGACTCGACTGATGCTTGAGAACCACTTGAAACCTATTATGTTAATTTATATGCTGGAAAAAAACCGGTCTTGTGGAAAAACAGTCGGGGACAAAGAAAAATTGTTCCCATGTAACCTCCCTGATAATTGTTTCTTAGGATCTCAGGCTGTCGATTTCGCTACAAGTACGCATTTATATTTACAATCAATCTCTTGCGCAATAATACTCGATTCAGCAATGTAACATTAGTACATTAGCTTGCAGTAATACAGTTAAATATATATTTTAGCTATGAAAAACAAATATTGTTTTGGAAAAGAATCTGGAGGTTAAGCGTTAAGATCAGAAACATTCGAACACTCACTGAGGAAGACATAAACAATCTCCCAGAAGTACTGGTGGACAGAGGATCTACGGGGGTAGAGGAACTGAAATACATTTCCATTAGGCGAGAAATAGTATTGGGTAGCCAAATGGGATGAAGGATGATAAATCTCCTGCGCCCGATGGCCTGCATCCCAGGGTCCTCAGTGAGGAGGCTCTAGAAATAATGGACACATTGGTGATAATTGTCCAATGTTCAATAGATTCAGGATCCGTTCCTGTGGATTGAAAGATAGCTAACGTTATCCCACGTTTGAAGAAAGGAGCGAGAGAGACAACGGGGATTACAGACCAGTTAGTCCGATTCGGTGTTGGGAAAGATGCTGGAGTCAATTACTAAAGAGGTAGTAATGGGGCGTTCGGATAGCAGTAAAACGATTAGTCCAAGTCAACATGGATTTATGAAACGGAAATCATGGTTGACTAATCTTCTGGAATGTTTTGAGGATGTGACAAGTAAAATGGATGAAGGAGTGCCAGTGGACGTAGTGTATCTAGGCTTTCAGAAAGCCTTTGATAAGGTACCGCACGGGAGACCGCACAGCCATCCACCATTACTCTCTGGCATCTCCCATTCAGCCACTGTCGAATCCATCTTGCTACCTCGCCATTAACACCCAATGATTGAACCTTCTTAACGAACCTTCCATGGGGAACCTTGTCAAAGGCCTTACTGATATCCATATAGACAACATCCACTGCTTTAACCTCATCAATTTCCCTAGTAACCTCTTTTAAAAAAAGGTTTGTCAAACATGACCTTCCAGGCACAAATCCATGTTCTGTTCCTGATCAGACCCTGTTTATCCAAATGCTTATATATATTATCTCTAAATATCCTTTCCATTAATTTGCCCACCACTGACGTCAAACTAACAGGTCTATAATTGCTTGGTGTATTCGTTGAACCCTTTTGAAACAATGGAACAACATGCGCAGTACGCCAATCCTCCGGGACTATTCCCGTTTCTAGTGACATTTGAAATATTTCTGTCATGGCCCCTGCTATTTCTGCACTAACTTCCCTCAATGTCCGAGGGAATATCCTGCCAGGACCCGGAGACTTATCCACTTTTATATTTTTCAAAAGTGTCAGTACTTCCTCCTCTTTGAATCTCATAGTTTCCATAGCTACTCTACTTTTTTCCCCTTACCTCACAGAGTTCAATATCCTTCTCTTTGGTGAATACAGAATAAACTAAATTGTTCAATATCTCCCCCATCTCTTTTGGCTCTGCAGATAGCTGTCCATTCTGGGTAATGGAATGTTGGCCTTCATAACTTGAGGATTTCAGTACAGGGGTAAAGAGGTTCTTCTGCAGTTGTGTAGGGTTCTGGTGAGACCACATCTGGAATATTGTGTACAATTTGGGTCTCCTAATTTGAGGAAGGACATCCTTGTGATTGAGGCAGTGAGCGTTGGTTCACGAGATTGATCCCTGTGATGCCGGGACTGTCATATGAGGAAAGATTGAAAAGACTAGGCTTGTATTCACTGGAGTTTAGAAGGATGAGAGGATATCTTATAGAAACATAAAAAATTATATAAGGACTATGCAAGCTAGATGCAGGAAAAATGTTCCCAATGTTGGGTGAGACCAGAACCAGGGGTCACAGTCTTAGAATAAAGGGGAGGTCATTTAAGACTGAGCTGAGAAAAAACTTTTTTACCCAGAGTGTTGCGTATTTATGGAATTCCTTGCCACAGACGGCGGTGGAGGCCAAATCACTGGATGGATTTAAGAGAGTTTGATAGAGCTCTAGGGGGCTAATGGAGTGAAGGGATATGGGGAGAATGCAGGCACGGGTTATTGATAGCGGACGATCAACCATGGTCATATGGAATGGCGGTGCTGGCTCGAAGAGCGGAATTTAATATATTCATTGTATATATAAATTAATATATTTTGTAAATAGCTGCGGTCCCAGCATGGAGCCTTGGGGTACCCCATTAGTCACTGCCTGCCATTCTGAAAGGGACCCGTTAATTCCTACTCTTTGCTCCCTGTCTGCCAACCACTTCTCTATCCAAGTCAGCACTATACCCCCAATACCACGTGCCCTAATTTTGCTCACTAACCTCCCATGTGGGAACTTATCAAATGCTTTATGAATGTTCAGATACACTACATCCACTGGCTCTCCCTTGTCCATTTTCCAAGTTTCATCCTAAAAAATCCCAAAGGATTAGTCAAGCATGAATTCCCCTTCGTGAATCCGTGCTGACTCTGATTGATCCTGTTACTCCTATCCAAATATGCCGCTATTTCATCATATGATTTACTCCAGCATCGTTGCTATGTTGTACTTCTTCTCTTTTATTTTTATAGTTCCTAGTTCACTTGGGACACAATTACTAGCCAATTAGCTTTAAACCAGGATACTGAAGCACACAAGTAACCCCAAGAGGTTCATTGGGAGATGTGCAAACTCTTTTCAGACAGCACTCAGGGGCTGGATCAAACTTGGATAATTGGAACCAGGATCCCTAGTATCAGGGCTGATCATCATGTCAACATAGGGACACAGTGGACTTCAAGCAAGAGGTAGTAAGTTAAAGATATTCTGAACTTTTCTCATGACATTTAAAAATAAAATCATCAAGATTGCTCACAGCTATTTTCACTTCCTCACAAGCAGGCAACTAAACTTACTTAATTTTGTGATTACATTGGATGTGTGTGGTTAGTAACGACGTGTGGAAATGTATGTTGAGCACAACGCAGCTGCAGCCTGGTTGACGCCAAGTGGTTTAGTTGCTCTGGATTTACCGCCCTTCTGCATTCACAGAGTTCACAAATGTGTCCACCTGCTTGATATCTCGCGGAGTAGGGGGTTTAAAGTGCATACTCTCCACTGTCCAACTAGAACACACGGATTGCGGGGGGCTTCAACATGACGGATACGCAGGCATGTGGGACTGGTGTGGATGGGGCATGTTGGTCGATGTGGGGAAAGTTGGGCCGAAGGACCTGATCCCATTCCGTATGCGTCCATGACTCTGTTAAAAGCAAACAGGGGTAACCACGGCAAAGACACAAAAAGCGGGAGTAACTCAGCGGGACGGGCAGCATCTCTGGAGAGAAGGAATGGGTAACGTTTCGGGTCCGGTTCGAGACTCTTCTTCAGACTGATGTCAGGGGAGGGGGCGGGACAAATGTAGAAGGTAGGAGTGAGAGAGGATGTTGCTGAACTGTCGTCGGAGAGAGGAGGTGAACTTCCTCAAAGTTGACACACCTGGCGGAGTTTACGCAGCGGAGTGGACAAAATGTGCAAGAAAGAACTGCACATGCTGGTTTAATTCGAAGGTAGACACAAAACGCTGGAGTCACTCAACGGGACAGGCAGCAACTCTGGAGAGAGGAATGGGCGATGTTTCGGGTCGAGACCCTTCTTCAGACTGATGTCAGAGGACGGGGCGTGGCAAAGATAGAATGCAGGGTATGGGATATATTGGTCGGTACGGACAAGTTGGGCCGAAGGGCCTATTTCCACACCGTATCACTCTATGTCTCTTTGACTCCAACCCGCTTTCAGTTTCTCTAACTAAAATAGACAATATCTTAGGAAAGCAATGGAACACTCTCGATCTGAACAGATGCTGGGAATCGCTGCATCACCTGGTACACGTATCAATCCCTGGACAAGAAACTGTCTCCTTTGACGAGTACAGTACCAATGACGGCCTTTTGCAGAAATGGGGACAGTTGATAAATTGCTGTAAGCTGTTTTAGTGTGTTTTTAGACGTTGGAAGCTTCTGAGATACTGCGCGGAAACAGTCCCTTCGGCCCACAGAGTCCGTTCCGACCAACGATCACCCCATCCGTTTGTTCTATCCGACAAGTAGATACAAAATGCTGGAGAAACTCATCGGGTGAGACAGCATCTCTGGCGAGAAGGAATAGGCGACGTCTCGACCCGAATCGTCGCCCATTCGTTCTCTCCACAGATTCTGCCTCACCCGCTGAGTTATTCCAGCATTTTGTGTCTACCATCGATTTTACAGGTATTTGCAGTTCTTTATTAAACATTTCAATCCTCCACGCTCGGGGCAGTTTACAATTTATACCAAGGCCAATTAACCTACAAACCTGTAGGTATTTGGAGTGTTGGAGCAAACCGGAGATCTCGGAGCAATCCCACGCAGGTCACGGGGAAAACGTACAAAATTCGTACAGACAGTATACGTGGTCGGGATGGAACCTGATAAGGCAGCAACTCTACCGCTTCTCCACCGTGCCGCCCTAATGACACTTTATTCGCACATGTACATTGGTGCAGTGAAACGCTTTGTTCTGCATACAATCCTGTAATATATATATTTTCCAGAGTTGCTGCTTGTCCTTTGGGATGTTGTGATCTTTTACTTGTATATATTCATTGGGTTTAATTTTAAACAATATTTCAGATAACACATTGCGGAGATTGGAAATGTTTTATCTGACATCGGGTTGCAGTGAACGACAAGTTGGTCGTGTAGAGCTACAGGATTCTACACGACCAATATCTGAGGAAGGAAGTGCTGCTCCGGAGAGGGTCCAGAGGACGTTTATTGCCATAGAGGGGGTACAGAGAAGATTCACCAGACTGATTCCTGGGATGTCAGGACTTTCATATGAGGAAAGATTGGATAGACTCGGTTTGTACTCGATGGAATTTAGAAGATTGAGGGGGGATCTTATAGAAACCTACAAAATTCTTAAGGGGTTGGACAAGCTAGGTGCTGGGAGATTGTTCCCGATGTTGGGGGAGTCCAGAACAAGGGGTCACAGTCTAAGGATAAGGGGGAATTCCTTTAGGACCGAAATGAGGAAAACATTCTTTACACAGAGAGTGGTGAGTCTCTGGAATTCTCTGCCACAGAAGGTAGTTGAGGCCAGTTCATTGGCTATATTTAAGAGGGCGTTAGATGTGGCACTTGTGGCTAAAGGGATCAGGGGGTATGGAGAGAAGGCAGGTACGGGATACTGAGTTGGATGATCAGCCATGATCACATTGAATGGCGGTGCAGGCTCGAAGGGCCGAATGGCCTACTCCTGCACCTATTTTCTATGTTTCTATGTTTCTATGTTTACACGAATGATCGTAGGAATGAGTGGGTTACCATATGACGAGCGTTTGACGGTACTGGGCCTGCACCAGCAGGAGTTTAGAAGGATGAATTGGGAACCTCATTGAAACTTATTGAACAGTGAAAGGCTTGGATAGAGTGGATGTGCAGAGGATAATTCCACTAACGGGAGAGTCCAGGACATGAGGTCACAGCCTGAGAATTAATTGACTTCATTTTTTAACAGAGGAGGAATTTCTTTAGTCAGAGAGTGGTGAATCAGTGAGATCTTTTGCCACAGAAGGTTGTGGAGGCCAAATCAGTGGATATTTGTAAGGCAAAGCTAGATAGATTCCTGATTAGTACAGGCGTTAGAGGAATGGGATTAAGACAGGGAAATGGGGTTAGGAGGAAGAGATAGATCAGCCACGATTGAATGACGGAGTAGACTTGATGGACCAAATGGCCTAATTCTGCTCCTATCACTTATGACCTTATGACCTTATCACTTTATGAGACACATACGTGTATATACAGATAGATTGGACATCCATGTAACAGAAGAGACTTATTAAAGTTTCGGATACAGCAGGGCTTTTAATAACTTTCCAGCGCACATCACTCAGCGTTAAATTGTTGCATTATTTAAAGAACATGAACAAGACTCTATTAACAAAGCGTTCATTATTGGTCTATTATTACAGCCTGTAATAATCACTGTCAAACCACACCATTATGGCGCCATCTAGTGGTCGAGGCACTTTGGTCTCGAAGCTTCGTTTGTCGAGCTCGAACTCTCGCCTGAACTGGCGTGATCTAGGCCGAACAATCAACGCCGACCTGGTTGGGCAGGTGAAGGGGTGCAGCAGACGACAGAGAGAGACTTCACTTGGCAGCTATCGCGTTGCTACTAATATTAAGAATAAGGGGTAAGCTATTTAGAACGGAGATGAGGCAACACTTTTTCTCACACAGAGTTGCGAGTCTGTGGAATTCTCTGCCTCGGAGGGCGGTGGAGGACGGTTCTCTGGATACTTGCAAGAGAGGGCTAGATTGGGTTCTTAAAGATAGCGGAGTAAGGGGATATGGGGAGAAAGCCGGATGGGTATTAATTGGGGATGATCAGGCATGATCACATTGAAAGACGGTGCTGGCTCGAAGGGCCGAATGGCCTACTCCTGCACCTATAAACGGTGTGTTTAAATATTAAATACGACACGTGAACCTCTCCACCACACATGATACAATCAATACAAGTCGTATACAGGTGCAATAGTTTATCTCATTGGTCTGAATCTCGCTGCGTGAAAGGGTAAGGGAGGTTGATACAATTGCGCAATCCATAAGGGAATTAGAGGTGTGAACGGAAAATATGATTACGAAACCAGAGGAAGGAAGAAAGGTGGATGGGGCGGGCAAGGGAAATGGGCGCATGTCCAGCTGGGGCAAATGGAAGAACGGGGGATGGGAGGGAGGGGGGTTTCAGGTTATTTACCTGACATTGGAAAATTCAGAGTTCAATATTGGGTTCTAAGCTGCCCAGATGGAGTATGAGGTCCTGTTCCACCAATGGTTTAACTCAGGCAATGGAGGAGACCCAAGGTAGAGGGGCCAATGTGGGAATGGGAAGGAGAGGTAAAATGGTTTGCAACCGGGAGATCCAACAGGCAAATGGAAAGCAAGTGTACTGACCGAAAGCAGATACAAAACGCTGGAGTAACTTAGCGGGTCACGCAGCATCTCTGGAGAAAAGGAATGCGTGACGTTTCGGGTGAAGACGCTTCTTCAAAAGGTATCGTCGCTTGGGGAGGTGGAGCAGGATCTGGGAGTCCTTGTTCATCACTGAATGAAAGTGGGCATGCAGGTGCAGTGGGCGGTGAAGAAAGCGAATGGCATGTTGGCCCTTATAACAAGAAGAGTGGAGGAGCAGAGAGGTCCTTCTGCGATTGTATTGGACCCTAGTGAGACCTGACCTGGAGTATTGTGTGCAGTTTTAGTCCCCTAATTTGAGGAAGGACGTTCTTGCTCTTGAGGGAGTGCAGCGTTGGTTCACATGGTTAAATCCCGGGATATGCTGAGAAAATTGAGCGGCTAGGTTTGCGTTTGAAATGTAACCACTCTGACTTGAATCAGTTGTTGCCAGGAATGAACAAATAAGAAGGCAATGTGGAGTTTTAATGAGTGTAAGATTTCACAAATTACATTACCCAAAATGGGTGTTGACCCAAACAGTATCAGCACAGCTAACTGAGCTAATATTGATTCAGTAATGAATTTGCTTTTCTTGGTTTGATCTGCTGGATGAGTTTATTCAAATATGTTGGGAGCTCAACGCTTCTGGTCTGAGAAAATAAAATAGATACATTAGTATATCACAAGCACAGGCATAAAAATCATAAATAGCTTTGAACACAATTGACTTCAATTATTGTTATTAAAGTTCCTGTCAATTATATGACAACATAGCTCCTAGTCATAGAGTCATAGACTGATACAGTGTGAAAGCAGCCTCTTAAGGCCCACTTTCCCCTCAACGGCCAACATGTCCCAGTTACACTAAATCCAGCTGCCTACACTTGTGCTATATCCCTCCAAACATGTCCTATCCATGCCCCATCCAAGTCCCGTATGAGCTCTTTATTTCTGGCCAGGATCGGTATAGTTTTCCTTGTCATGTTGCTTTTATTTTGTTGCAGCAAGTCTACGTTGCAAGAATCAAGAGGCTTTGCATTAGTTACTAATTTGTTGTTGATTTGGTTTATTATATTATATAAGTTTGTTGTACCGACAACCGGACAATTGAATTCTTATTTGCAGCAGAATAACAGGCCTGTATATACAACAATCTTAGATAAAATATAATAAACAAAACCAACAATAAATTTGTATCTAGTGCAAACACGAAAATACAAGATCCATGGTGCAACACAGGAAAGCCCATAAATGTTCATAGTTGAGCCTAGTCTTCTGTGGTGTTCAAAAGCCTGATAGTTGAAGGGAAGAAGCTGTTCTTGAACTTTGTGGTCACGGTTTTCAGACTCGGATATCTTGTTCTTGATGGTTGGAGTGAAATGAGAGTGTGGCCAAGGTAGTGTGGGATTTCAATGAAAATATATGTATTTTAGATTAATGTAGTTGGTAAATTAAGTTAATTTAAGTTTAGTTTAGTTTAGTATTGTTAAGCTTTGTTTAGATTAGTATAATTTCGTTTGGTTGGCTTTGGTTTGGTTAAGTTTAGTTAAGTTTAGTTCAGGTTTTTTTTGTATAGTTAAGTTTAGTTTAGTTTAGTTTCGTTTAGTTTCATTTTGGGTATTTTATTTTATTTTAGTTTAGCTCATTTTAGTTTAGTTTAGTTTAGTTTGTAAGGAAATATTTTCACTGTGGTAGCAACTCGCAGGTGACAATAAAATGCACCATTGTCCAGTGAGCTCAGCTGCTAATGCAACCCACACATGCAGCAGGCAATCCTCTTACCGTTTGACCAGCCTGTTAGGCTTCTTTTCTACGACTGACAAATCCACAAGACTCCCAAGAGCGGATGATGAAGACTATTATAACGTTGATCACAATGAACGTTGCAAGTTTCACTCCCATTACAAGCAGCTGCCAACGTAATCCCCATGCAGGGCTTTCTACAAGGCTCCGGCCTGTAAGAATAAAACATCAAGTTCACCAATTACTTTCCCAGTTTCATTCTGTTTCCTTCCAATCTTATACACCGAAATGTTCCCACTATCATTCTAAACGTAGACCAATTCGTACACTTGCCTGAAAAGGAACAACAGATGTTGGAATTTTGCATAGAATACAAAGTCCTGGAGCAAGTCAATGGGTGAGGCAGCAACGGGTGGAGAACATGGATAGGCGACGTTTCTGGTGGGCACCCTTCTTCAGCATCCCACAATGTCACCTATCCATGTTCTCCAGAGATGCTGCCTCGCCCGCTGTGTTACTCCAGCACTTTGCGTATGTTTGTTTGTAACCCCGCATCTGCAGTCCCTTTTATCTCCACATTGATTGCTTGTGGAAATAGCCGAAGCAGCTGCTGCCTCTGAGGGCCAGCAGCCTGGCCTCAATGCTGACTGCCGGTGTGGAGTTTGCATGGTCACCATGTTATTGCCTGCGTTTCCCTGGGCGTTACTGCTTCCTCTCTCATCCCAAAGACGTGCGTCCTGATTGGTAATTAACAGCTGTAAATTACCCCTGCTATATGGAGGAGTCAGAGTGAGCGTAGCGTGCATGTGAGTTATGAGGGAACTGGATTGCTCTTCGATGGAAACAATGGTCGCTGTATGGAACAAGCTGCCAGAGGAGGTAGTTGAGGATGGGATATTCCCATCGTTTAAGAAGCAGTTGGTCAGGTACATCGATAGGACAGGTTTTGAGTGATATTGACCAAGCGCAGGAAGGTGGGATAAATGTCACTGGGACATTGTGGGCCTGTGTGGGCAGTAGACAATAGAAAATAGATGCAGGAAGAGGCCATTCGGCCCTTCTAGCAGGCACCGCCATTCACTGTGATCATAGCTGATCATTCACATTCAGTACCCCGTTCCTGACTTCCCCCATATCCCTTGACTAAGCTATCTTTAAAAGCTCTATCGAACTCTCTCTTGAAAGCATCCAGAGAATTGTCCTCCACTGCCTTCTGAGGCAGAGCATTCCACAGATTCACAACTATCTGGGTGAAACGGGTTTTCCTCGTCTCAGTCCTAAATGGCCTACCCCTTGTTCTTAAACTGCGCTCCCTGCTTCCTAGATATATCATTAATTGCTGTGCCTGAATCTGAACTGACATAGTTTCGTTGTTGAGGCGTGTGGTGGCCGGTGTTAACAATGTTTTTTAGAACAGTAAAGACAAAGTTAAGATAACACAAACTTACGTGTGACTGTGACATCTGACCCGTACGCAAACTCACGTGTGACAGTGACATCTGTGCTGTCCGCCAACTTAGGTGTGACTGTGACTTCTGTGCCGTGACCATTATGTATTTCCCCTGTGAAACCAGTCACTCGGCAGTAATACCTTCCTGTCTCGTTCATTTTGAGGTCAATGATTTCGATGGATTCATTTAGAATTCCCGTTGAACAATGTTTCAGAACGCGACCATAATAGTCGCCGCTCGTGTTGGAAACGATACGAGTTTGCACGTCCACGTACCAGCTCATGGCCCCAAGCGAACTGATTGTCTTGCCACAGTTTAGCCGCACAGTCCCGCCTTCAGTAACTGTGACCTGCTTCGGAGATTGTATGATCGATTCGTCGGATCCAACAGCACCTGGAACGAGAAATAATCTTATAGTTTTGCCGCTTGCCTTTCGGCCCACCCAGTCAATGCCATTCATTACACCTATCTACACAATCCCATTTACTCTCGTTTCATGGCCTTTCTATGTATCGGGGTTTCAAGTACTTGGCGAGACACCTCTTAAATGTCGTGAGACAGCCCGTCTTCGATCCTGACCGCGGGTGCTGTCTGTCTGTGTGGAGTTTGTACGTTCTCCGTTATATTGCCTGCATTTCCCCTGGGCGCTCCTGCTTCCTCTCTCATCCGAAAGAGGTGAGTCCTGATAGGTAATTAACAGCTGTAAACAAGTCCTTGCATCCATCAAGCCAATTGAGACAAACGCACACTGGATAGCCACCAAGTGGTCACAGGAGTTGAAGGCAACCTCATCTCCATTACACAGCTACAGCTCTTCACCAAATAAAAGCTGTCCAGGGTCTGACCTCCCCAGAGGAGCATGGGTGAAGCTCAACAGACTTAGTACTGGAGTCGGACGTTTCAATGCCAGCATGTGGAGATGGGGGCTCCGCCAGAGGCCAGCCTGTGAATGCGGAGCAGAACAACAGATAGCCAACCATGTCATCTCTGGGTGCCCGGTTTACCACCCACCAAATGGAGCTCAGGGCCTGGCACACATTGACGCCAGCAGAGACAACAACCTGGCTGCTCAACACCCGGCTTCAGATCTAACTATTTCTTTGGTTTATGTTTTATTTGCAAGAAGAAGAAGAACAGCTGTAAATTTCCCCTGGTATATGGAGGAGTCGAAGTGACCGCAGCGTGAATGTGAATTTCGCCCACACTGGACAATAATCGTGTTGGCATAGTGTGGTTTAGAGATCAGCGTGGATACAGTCCCTTCGGCCCACCGACTCCGCTGCGACCAACGTTCCCCGCAAATTAACGCTATTCTCCACACATTAGGGACAAGTTACATTTTTTCACCAACCACTTTTAGCCTACAAACCGGTACGTCTTTGGAGTGTGGGAGGAAAACCCGGTGAAAACCCACTCAGGGAGAACGTAAACTACGTACAGACAGAATCCATAGTCAGGATCAAACCCGGGGTCCCTGGCGCTGTAAGGCAGAACCCCTACCGCCGCGCCACCGTGTTGCCCCTCTCTTAAGCTTCCCTGAACCCACTGTACTTCCCTTACAGTTCCTCCATCTTCCTCGCCAGGTTATGTTCCTCCATCTTCCCCGCCAGGTCCACCGTCTAGTCTGCATTGGTATCATCAACACATAATTGTCCTGGCTCACATCATACCTCTCCGGCAGCACTCAGTTTGTGCAACTTAAAAATGTCCAATCACAACCCTCCCCAGTCACCAGTGGTGTTCCCCAGGGCTCAGTCCTAGAGCCCCTCCTTTATATAATTTATTTACATCCCCTTGGTTTTATTTTCAGGAAATACAACATTCAAATTCAATGCTACGCAGATGACACCCAGCTGTCCACTAAACCCACTTCCATGCTTCCTCCCTCTTCCCTGTCTGTCTGCTTAGTGGAAATTAAAACCTCGTCTCCTCACAACTTCCTCAAACTCAACAGTGACAAAACTGAAATTCACCTTGTTGGCTCCAAATCCTCCCTATCTAAATGTTCCAATTTCTCACTCACCATTAACAATTCCATAGTCCCTCCTTCCCCTCAGGTCAAGAGCCTGGGTGTCATCCTTGTTAGCACACTTTCCTTTGAAAAACACATCAATAATCTCACTCGGTCTGCTTACTTCCCCTTACGCAGTACCCACCGTCTTCGTCCATCACTCAAACCTAACAGCACTGCTACTCTCATCCACGCCCTCGTCACCTCCCGTATTGGTCATTGTAACTCTCTCCTCTCTGGTTTACCCCACAAGTCCATCCATAAACACCAATTGGTCCAGAACTCAGCTGACCGGATTATCACCAGAACCCCATCCCCCGAACACATCACTTCCATCCTCAAACAACTGCACTTGCTCCCTATCCAATATCGTATTGATTTTAAGATTCTCCCCCTCACTTTCAAAGCCCTCCACAATCTCGCTCCTACAAACCTCTCCGAAATCCCTCAGCCTTACACTCCATCCCGAACTCTCCGATCCTCTTCTTCCTCCTTGCTCTCCACTCCATCTACCCGCCTGGCCACGATGGGGTTCAGAGTCTTCAGCCGTTCTGCCGCTCACCTCTGGAACTCTCTCCCACTATCCATCCGTACCATAGAGTCTCTCCCCACCTTTAAAACCTCCCTCAAAAGTCACCTATTCAGACGGGGCTAGCCCACGTAACTCCACTTTCTATCAAATTCATGGATATGTTGTTTATCTCTCATTGTATCTGTATATTTGTAATTTGCTTGTTTTAACCGTAAGGTGTCCTTGCGTGTTCTGAAAGGCGCCCATAAATAAAATGCATTAAATGCATTATGGTCGTATGTTTGTTATTCCGATTTTGTGCTTCAAAATTCATGGATTTTGCAGCGTCGAAAGCGGCCATGAAATCAGCACGGATTATATCAAATTATGTACAGATTCTCTCTTGGTCTTGTGCATATAGTCTCTTGCCCAGAGTAGGGGAATCGAGGACCAGAGGACAGAGGTTCAAGGTGAAGGGGAAATTTTTAATAGGAATCCGATGGGTATTTTTTCACACAGAGGGCGGTCAGTGTATGGAGCAAGCCACCAGAGGAGATTGTTGAGGCTGGGCTAGGTTCCCATCGTGTAAGAAGCAGTTGGACAGGTACATGGATGTGACAGGTTTCGAGGGATATGGACCAAGCTCACGCAGGTGGGACTAGGGTAGCTGGGGCATTGTTGGCCGGTGTGGGCAAGTAGAGCCGAATGGCCTGTTTCCACGCTGTATCTCTCTATGCCTCTATGACTGATGTTGCACATTGTAAATAAAGACAATTAAACATTAAAAAATAGGTGCAGGAGTAGGCCATTCGGCCCTACGAGCCAGCACCGCAATTCAATATTATCATGGCTCATCATCTAAATCAGTACCCCGTTCCTGCCCTCTCCCCATATCTCCTGACTCTGCTATGTTTAAGAGCTCTATCTTGAAAGCATCCAGTGAATTGTCCTCCACTTCCTTCTGTGGCAGATAATTCTGCAGATTCACAACTCGCTGGATGAAAGTTTTTTCTCATCTCATTCCTAAATGGCCTACCGCTAATTCTTAAACTGGGACCCCTGGTTCCTATATTAATAATGATTTTCTGTGCCTAAATAATGAATTTATGTGCATAAATCTGATCTGACAAAGCTTTGTTGCTTTCAGGACGTACGTCCTGATAGGTAATTAACAGCCCAAAACAACTTTTTGCATCCATCCAGCCAGCTGAGACAACAGACAGCCAACCATGTCATCTCTGGGCGCCCGCTTTACCACCCACCAAATAGAGCTCAGGCCCTGGCAGACATTGACTTTAACAGAGCCAACAACCTGGCTGCTCAACACCCGGCTTGAGATCTAACCATGCCTTTGGTTTATGTTTCATTCGCAAATTACCCCAGGTACATGGAGAAGTCGGAGTGACCGTATCGTGCATGTGAATTGAGAGGGAACTGGATTTCTCTTCGATGGAAAGAAATAACTGTCTTGCCTCTTTCTGGAAAAAGGGGATTTCGGACACAATGGACAATAATTGTGTTGGTTTGGTGTGGTTTAGAGATACAGCGCGGATGCCGGTCCTTCGGCCCACCGAGTCCGCTGCGACCAACGATCCCCGCAAAATAACCCTATTCTGCACACACTAGGGACAATTTACATTTTTTCACCGAGGCCAATTAACCTACAAACCAGTACGTCTTTGGAGTGTGGGAGGAAAACGGAGCTCGCGGTGAAACCCCACGCAGGGAGAACGTAAACTCCGTACAGAGAGAACCCGTAGTCAGGATCGAACCCGGGGTCCCTGGCGCTGTAAGACAGCAACTCTCCCGCCGCGCCACCGTGTTGCGCCTCACTTAAGCTTTCCTGTACCCACGGTACCTTCCTTACGGTTCCTCCATCTTCCCCGCCAAGTTATGGCCTTATGTTTCTTATTTCGATGTTGTGCGTCAACATTCATGGATGTTGCAGCGTCGAAAGCGACCGTGAAATCGTCACGGATTATATCAAATCATGCACCGATTCTCTATTGATCCTGTACACTGATGCACATACTCTCTAGCCCAGAGTAGGGGAATCGAGGACCAGAGGACAGAGTTTCAAGGTGAAGGGGAAAATATTTAGTAGGAATCCGATGGGTATTTTTTTCACACAGAGGGCGCTCGAAGTATGGAGCAAGTCGTCAGAGGAGTTCGTTGGGGTTGGGACTATCCCATCGTTTAAGAAGCAGTTGGACAGGTACATGGATAGGACTGGTTTCTATGGGCTGGTGTCGCTGGGACACTGTTGGCCGCTGTGGGCAAGTTGAGCCGAAGAGCCTGTTTCTACGTTGTATCACTTTATGACCATGTGACTGATCTTGCACATTCTAATACAAAAATAAACGTAGAACAATGGGTGCAGGAGTAGGCCATTCGCCCCTTCGAGTCAGCACCGCCATTCAATATGATCATAGCTGATCATCTAAAATTAGTACCCCGTTCCTGCTTTCCCCCCATATCTCTTGATGCCGTTAGCTCTTAATCGAACTCCCTCTTTAAGGCATCGAGTGAATCGTCCTCCACTGCCTTCTGTGGCAGAGAATTCCACAGATTCACAACTCTCTGGGTGAAAAGGCCTACCCTTTATTTTCAAACTGTGTCCCCTGGTTCCTACATATATAATAAATGTCTGTGCCTCAATCTGATCTGAACACGTTTCGTTGTTGAGGCGTGTGGTGGCCAGTGTTAAGAATGTTTTTGAGAACGGTAAAGATAAAGTTAAGATAACGGAATCTTACGTATGACTGTAACTTCAGTGCCGTGGCCATTATATATTTTCTCTGGGAAAACACTCACTCGGCAGTAATATCTTCCTGCGTCGGTCATTTTGAGGTCAGTGATTTCGATGGATCCGTTTAGAATCCCCGTTGAAATAATTTCCAAAACGCGACCATGATAGTCGCCACTCGAGTTGGAAACGGTATGAGTTTGAGTTTCCACGTCTTTGTACCAATTAATAGCTCCAATTGCCTTGCCAACAAATGCACAATTAATCCGCACAGTCCCGCCTTCAGTAACTGTGATCTGCTCCGGTGATTGTATGATCGATTCATCGGATCCAACAGCACCTGAAATTCAGAAATAACAATATAGTTTCGGCGCTGGGCTTTCGGCCCATCCAGTCAATGCCATCCAATACCCTATCTACACAATCCCATTTACTCCCGTTAGGATAATGGCCTTCCTATGTCTCAGCATTTCAAGTGCTTGGTGAGACGAGTCTTAAATGTCATGACACAATGCGGGTTCGATTCTTTACCTCTCTCCCTCTCTCCCTCTCTCCCTCTCTCCCTCCCTCCCTCTCCCCTTTCTCCCTTTCTCCCTCTCTCTCTCCCTCTCTCCCTCTCTCCCTCCCTCCCTCTCCCCTTTCTCCCTTTCTCCCTCTCTCTCTCCCTCTCTCCCTCTCTCCCTCTCCCTCCCTTACCATCACCTCCCCTCCACTCTTTCTCCATCTCCCTCTCCCTCCCCCCCCCCCCACTGTTCTCACTTCCGCACACTCCGTCCCCCACCCCCTCTCGCTCCCCTCGCCCACAATCCGCTATCTGTCTCCCCGTGTGTGTGTGTGTGTGTGTGTGTGTGTGTGTGTGTGTGTGTGTGTGTGTGTGTGTGTGTGTGTGTGTGTGTGTGTGTGTGTGTGTGTGTGTGTGTGTACCTACCAGACAATAGCAGAAAGGACCAAGCGACCACACTCCACTGCATCTTTGAACGGATACCTGTAGGCGGAAACAAACACACAAATAGAGGTCAGGCAGCATCTGTGGAAGACATGGGAAATCCGTCTGCAGAGAGGTCCAGACCCGAAACGTCTGCAGTTCCCATTTCCCACCTCCAGAGGCGCTCCCTGACCTGCTGAGTTACTCCAGCACTTAAGTCCTTGTGCATTAACTAGCACATGTGGTTCATTGTTTTTACCTCCAGAGATGCTGCCTGACCCGATTAGTTCCTCCAACACGATGGGGGGTTTTTTATACCGTCTTGTGCAGCATTGTGAAATCCCTTCAGAAGGAACAAGCTAGACCGCTTTTCCGGAGGAAACAGGACGTTAGCTGCCTCAAAGGTGACGAAGCCTTTTAACTATTTGCGTGCAAACAATCCACTTAGTGGAAGATCTAAATGTAAGATGTTTATTGATCATTCAAATTCAGAATTCGGGATTTCGTTCATTGGCCGAACGGATAATCTGGATCTGCACTCAGTTTAGTGTACCGAGGTACAGAGATGCTGCCTGTCCCGCTGAGTTAGATGGAGCTCTTAAATATAGTCGAATCAGTGGATATGGGGATATGGCAGGAACGGGGTACTGCTAGGGGATGATCAGCCATGATCATAGTAAATGGCGGTGCTGGCTCGAAGGGCCGAATGAGGGAGAGAATTCCGCAATCTCACAACTCTACGTGTTTCCTCATCTCCGTTCTAAATGGCTTACCCCTTAATCTTAAACTACGACCCCTGGTTCTGGACTACCCCAACATCCTGCCTCTAGCGGGTCCAAACCCTTAATAATCTTATATGTTTCAATAAGATCCCCTCTCATCCCAAATTCCAGTGTATACAAGCCGAACTGCTCCATTCTCTCAGCATATGACAGTCCCGCCATCCCGGGAATTAACCTGCTGAAGCTACGCTGCACTCCCCCAATAGCAAGAATGTCCTTCCTCAAATTTGGACACCAAAACTGCACACAAAACTCCATTTGTGGTCTCACTAGGGCCCAGTACAACTGCAGAAGGACCTCTTTGTTCCTATACTCAATCGTCTTGTTAACAAGGCCAACATGCCATTCGCTTTCTTCACCGCCTGTTGTACCTGCATGCTTACTTTCATGGACTGATGAACAAGGACCCCCCATATCCCGTTGTACTTCTCCTTTTCCCAACTTGACAACATTTAGATAATAATCTGCCTTGATCTTTTGTTACCAAAGTGGATAACTTCACATTTATCCTCGTTAAACTGCACCTGCCATGCAACATTTTTACCCAGAGAGTTGTGAATTTATGGAATTCCCTGCCACAGTGGGCAGTCGGCAGTGGAGCAGTGGAGGCCAAATCACTGGATGGATTTAAGAGAGACGATCAGCCATGATCATATTGAATGGCGGTGCTGGTTCGAAGACCGAATGGCCTCCTCCTGCACCTATTTCCTCAGTTTCTATTTTCTCTGTTTCTGTAAATTTGCTAATGTGGCGTAATCCTTCATCTAATTCATTAACATATATTGTAAATAGCTGCGGTCCCAGCACCGAGCCTTGGGGTACCCCATTAGTCAGTCCCTGCCATTCTGAAAGGGACCTGTTAATCCCTCCTCTTTGTTTCCTGTCTGTCAACCACTTCTCTATCCATGTCAGCACTCTACCCCCAATACCACGTGCCCTAATGTTGCCCACTAACCTCCCATGTGGGACCTTATCAAATGCTTTATGAATGTCCAGGTACACTACATCCACTGGTTCTCCCTTGTCCATATTCCAAGTTACATCTCAAATATTACCAGACGATTTGTCAAGCATGATTTCCCCTTCGTAAATCCACGCTGACTCGGATCGATCCTGATACTCCTATCCAAATGTGCAGCTATTTCATCTTATATGATTGACTCTAGCATCTTCCCCACCACCAAAGAACCGGTCTATTATTCCTCGTTTTCTCTCTTCCGCCTTTCTTAAAGAGAGGGATAACATTAGCTACCCTCCAATCCACAGGAACAGATCGTAAATCTATAGAACATTGTAAAAAATATCTCCAATGCGTTCACGATTTCTAGAGCCACTTCCGTAAGTACTCCGGGATGAAGACCATCAGGCCCTGGGGATATATCAGACTTCAGTCCCATCAGTCTACCCAACACAATTTCTCCAAGGTTCCAACTTCGGTCTTAAGTAATGTTTTCATCTTCACATACCTAAAGAAGCCTTTACTATCCACTTTTATATTCTTGGCTAGCTTACCTTCGTACCTCATATTTTCTCCCCGTATTGCCTTTTTAGTTATCATCTGTTGCCCTTTAAACATTACCCAAACCTGTGGCTTCCAGCTCATCTTTTCTACGTTGTACGTCTTCTCTTTTATTTTTATAGTTCCTAGTTCACTTGGGACAAACTTGCTAGCCAATTCGCCTTAAACCAGGATACTGGAGCACACAAGTAACCCCAAGAGGTTCATTGGGAGATGTGCAAACTCCATTCAGACAGCACTCAGGATCTGGATCAAACGTGGATAATTGGATTCAGTATCCTTAGTAACAGGGCCGATCATCTTATCAACATAGGGGTACAGTGGACTTCAAGCACGAGGAAGCAAGCTAAAGATATTCTGATATTTTCACATGCCATTAAAAAAAATCATCAAGATTGCTCACAGCTAGTTTCACTTCCTCACAAGCAGGCAACTAAACTTCCTTAATTTTGTAATTACATTCTAAGAAACGACGTGTGTGCTTAGTAACGACGTGTGGAAATTTATTTTGAGAATACCGCATCTGCAGCCTTGTTAACGCCAAGTTGTTTAGTTCCTCTTTATTTACCGCCCTTCTGCATTCACAGGTTCACATATGTGTCCACCTGCTAGATATCTCGCGAAGTTGGGGGTTTAAAGTGCACACTCTCCACTCTCCAACTAGAACACACGGATTGCGTGGGGATTCAACATGGCGGATACGCAGGCAGGTGGGACTGGTGCGGATGAGACATGTGAGAGTGTGGACAGGTTGGACCGAAGGGCCTGATTCCATTCTGTATGCGTCCATGACTCTGTCAAAATCAAAAGGCAAAGACATAACAAGCTCGATTAACTCGGCGGGACAGACAGTATCTCTGGAGAGAAGGAATGGGTGACGTTTCGGGTCGAGACCCTTCTTTCAGACTGAGAGTCTGGGGAAAGGTAAACGTGAGATGTGCAAAAAAAAGTACAATGATAACGGAAACAGGCAATATACAATAGACAATACGTACAGGAGTAGGCCATTCGGCCTTTCGAGCCAGCACCGCCATTCAATGTGATCATCCACAATCTGTACCCTGTTCCTGCCTTCTCCCCATATCCCCAGACTTCGCTATTTTAAGAGTTTTTTTCTCGGTCCAGTGTCTTTAATTCCACGCGATCCTCGATACACAGACAAGATAAGTTAAACATTAAAAAAAACGTGTATCAGTCTCTTCCGCTCCCTCCCTCTCTCTCTCCCCCACCCCCCCCCCCTCCCTCAGCCCCCCCTCTCTCCACCTCTCTCCAGCCACCTATCTCCCCGTCTCCTCCCTCTCCCTTCTCTCTCCCCTCTTTCTCCCCCCCTCTCCCCTTCTCCGTCTCCACCTCTCCCCACTACCTTCCTCCTCTCTCTACTCCCCCACCACCCCCCCTTCCATCCATGAACCCCCTCCAGGGTAACACATTCACCAACACTCAGTGTTCTATCGTATTATACTGGCGGTCACGGTGGCGCAGCGGCAGAGTTGCTGCCTTACACCGCTTACAGCCGCCAGTGTCCAGGTTCAATCCCGATCACGGATGCTGTCTGTACGGAGCTTGTGTAGTGTGTCGTGTTAATGTGCGGCGACCGCTGGTCGGTGCGGATTCGGTGAACCGAAGGGTCTGTTTTCGCACTGTATTTCTAAACTAAACTAAACTGGTTAAACCCACCAACATCCCACTAACATAAACACACAATATTCCCAAAGACCTATCGGGGGTAACTCGATATTCCGGCACTTACCCCCAGTAAATTGTTGCGCGATGGCAGCGTTGGATCTGAAGCTGCTCTTGGACTTCTTACAGGGAGCGAAGCACTGAGCTGCAAAAGAGAGAAGTCTTGTCAACATCCAGTCTTATCTGCATCCGGCAGAATTCTAGCTTCCGTAAACCATGTTGGGAACGAGGGCACGTTCTGTATGGTTGCCTTATGGATTAATAACAGCAAAAAAAACATACTTACATTTTGGAAAAACGCATCCACGCCAACGTTTAAAATGTGGATTTCAAATATGTCGGAAACGTTACATCTTGAAGAAATTAGATTCCTCCTATTAGGCAAAGTAGACCAATTCTTAAAGATTTGGTCTCCTTTTATCGACTTGTTACAAGCATATGGTGCAACATAACCTTAGAAATTAAATGGTCCAGAAGCGGGTGACGGGTGGGTAAAGATATTAAAGACGTATATCTTTCCTAATTTCTTTTCTGTTTTTAGTCTTTTTAAAAAAATATATTTAGCTTCTTATGCCTTCTTTCTGTCTCTCTGGCTATTCGTTTCTACTCTCTTGTCTATCTCTTTTTCGGGCTCTTCCTATTATATCACGAATTATCACCATCACCATTGCCTGCGACACTCTCTATTTTCTTCTTTCTATCACTGTTCTTTTATCATTAAATTAAAAAGAAGAAGTTGTACAAGAACTGTAATATGTCTGTATGCATCCGGTACTTAGGTACCACATTACTGTATTTACTTCTAACAAAAATATATATATTTAAAAAAGAAGAAAAAAAGACTTGGGTGTCTCCAGCTGAAACTCACCAGGAAGGCTGGCTCTGTCCTGGGGCGGAGTTGGATTCATGGGAGGTGGACTTGGAGGGCAGGCAACAGACTGGTTCCACCAACATGCAGCACAGAACGCCACAGGAGATCCTTCTTCCCTGTGGCTACCAAACTGTACAAGGGTAGACTGACTGATGGTGCCTCACCCGCTGAGTTACTTCAGCATTTTGTGTCTACTTTTCTTTTTTTTTGTTACTAATATTTTTATTAGAAGTAAACATTTCACAATGATAAAACAAATTTGCAAATACCAACTTAAATCAGTAATTGTACAAATATCACATTGATTATTATTATCTTCTGTTTTTTAGAAATAGAGAGAAAAAGAAAAAAGAATACATTTTAAATCAACAAATGTTGTGATTAAATAATAATTTTGATTATATAAAAAAGGTAAAGAGAAAGAAAAAAGAGAAAAAAAATAAAAACACCAGTTAATATATATCTATTCAATATATATATATTTCCCCTTTAAAAACAATAAAAGGTATTATATATATATTTAAAAGAGAAGCAACAAAATACATTGTAAATAAAAATATTACAAATGATAATATCATCCTATTGTAGAGACATGTATACAAATCCCAGTTTGAAAATGAATTATTTTCATCAAATCCTGTCGAGTACCCATTGAGTTGTAATGCCAAGAACAGCTATCCCTTCAAATATTGTATATATGGAGACCATATTTGTTCAAAGATTTCACATTTGTCCATTGGGACAAATCTGATTCTTTCCAAATACAATGTCTCCAACATCTCTGCTGTCCACATTTTAATTATGGGGGTTAATGTTCCCTTCCAAAATTTCAATATTATTTTTTTCCCTATTATCAAACAGTAATCAAAGAAATTTCTTTGATTTACCGTTAATACCAATTTTGAGTCCGGAATTCCTAACATTATTAACTTTGGATCAGAATCCTGTTTAACTCTAAGAACTTCAGAAATAACTCTAAAGTTTTCTGTCCAATAATACCTAAGTTTTGAACACGTTACAAAACTATGTATTAAATTAGCCTCTAAATTCTGACATTTATCACAAATAGGAGAAACGTTAGGAAAAATTCTATTTAATTTAGTTTTTGAATAATGTAATCTATATAATACTTTAAATTGTATCAATGTATGCCTAGCATTTAACGAACAACGATGTATACGTTGTAAACTTTTTTCCCAAGTTTCTTTTGTTATAGATAATCCTATTTCATTTTCCCAAGCTTGGCGATATATTTCTGTTGTTGGATTCTCCCTATCCAAAATAATATTATATATATGTTTTGTGTCTACTTTTCTATTAACATTTATGTTGCACTTGTAATGAGTTGAAACGCAAATTTCAGTTCAGTTCTGGGCCGGTTTCTTCCCATCTGTTATCAGGTAACTGAACCATACGACCAGAACCATAGATTAGTGCTGAACTACTATCTACCTCATTGGTGACCCTGGGACTATCATTGATCGGACTTCATCGGATCGCACTTTGCACTAAACGTTATTCCCTTATCATGTGTGTATACACTGTAAATGGCTCGATTGTAATCATGTTTTGTTGTTCTGCTGACTGGTTAGCACGCAACAAAAGCTTTTCACTCTACCTCGGTACACGTGACAATAAACTAAACTGATAACTGCAATCCTGCTGCTTGGTCCTTGGTCCTGCATTTCTTGGAACGTGGGAATGTAAGGAACGTGAGAGCAATGTGTTGAAATTGCAGAACCTTTGTACTGTTGTTAGTAGCAAAACACCCGAAATGTTTCACAATGCAGGAAATGTCCTCAGGTTAAGTATTTCTGCTATTTCAGTGTTTCCACAACGCGATTGAGACATGACTCGACTGATGCTTGAGAACCACTTGAAACCTATTATGTTAATTTATATGCTGGAAAAAAACCGGTCTTGTGGAAAAACAGTCGGGGACAAAGAAAAATTGTTCCCATGTAACCTCCCTGATAATTGTTTCTTAGGATCTCAGGCTGTCGATTTCGCTACAAGTACGCATTTATATTTACAATCAATCTCTTGTGCAATAATACTCGATTCAGCAATGTAACATTAGTACATTAGCTTGCAGTAATAGAGTTAAATATATATTTTAGCTATGAAAAACAAATATTATTTTGGAAAAGAATCTGGAGGTTAAGCGTTAAGATCAGAAACATTCGAACACTCACTGAGGAAGACATAAACAATCTCCCAGAAGTACTGGTGGACAGAGGATCTACGGGTGTAGAGGAACTGAAATACATTTCCATTAGGCGAGAAATAGTATTGGGTAGCCAAATGGGATGAAGGATGATAAATCTCCTGCGCCCGATGGCCTGCATCCCAGGGTCCTCAGTGAGGAGGCTCTAGAAATAATGGACACATTGGTGATAATTCTCCAATGTTCAATAGATTCAGGATCCGTTCCTGTGGATTGGCAGATAGCTAATGTTATCCCACGTTTGAAGAAAGGAGCGAGAGAGACAACGGGGATTACAGACCAGTTAGTCCGATTCGGTGTTGGGAAAGATGCTGGAGTCAATTACTAAAGAGGTAGTAATGGGGCGTTCGGATAGCAGTAAAACGATTAGTCCAAGTCAACATGGATTTATGAAACGGAAATCATGGTTGACTAATCTTCTGGAATGTTTTGAGGATGTGACAAGTAAAATGGATGAAGGAGTGCCAGTGGACGTAGTGTATCTAGGCTTTCAGAAAGCCTTTGATAAGGTACCGCACGAGAGACCGCACAGCCATCCACCATTACTCTCTGGCATCTCCCATTCAGCCACTGTCGAATCCATCTTGCTACCTCGCCATTAACACTCAAAGAATGAACCTTCTTAACGAACCTTCCATGGGGAACCTTGTCAAAGGCCTTACTGATATCCATATAGACAACATCCACTGCTTTAACCTCATCAATTTCCCTAGTAACCTCTTTTAAAAAAAGGTTTGTCAAACATGACCTTCCAGGCACAAATCCATGTTCTGTTCCTGATCAGACCCTGTTTATCCAAATGCTTATATATATTATCTCTAAATATCCTTTCCATTAATTTGCCCACCACTGACGTCAAACTAACAGGTCTATAATTGCTTGGTGTATTCGTTGAACCCTTTTGAAACAATGGAACAACATGCGCAGTACGCCAATCCTCCGGGACTATTCCCGTTTCTAGTGACATTTGAAATATTTCTGTCATGGCCCCTGCTATTTCTGCACTAACTTCCCTCAATGTCCGAGGGAATATCCTGCCAGGACCCGGAGACTTATCCACTTTTATATTTTTCAAAAGTGTCAGTACTTCCTCCTCTTTGAATCTCATAGTTTCCATAGCTACTCTACTTTTTTCCCCTTACCTCACAGAGTTCAATATCCTTCTCTTTGGTGAATACAGAATAAACTAAATTGTTCAATATCTCCCCCATCTCTTTTGGCTCTGCAGATAGCTGTCCATTCTGGATAATGGAATGTTGGCCTTCATAACTTGAGGATTTCAGTACAGGGGTAAAGAGGTTCTTCTGCAGTTGTGTAGGGTTCTGGTGAGACCACATCTGGAATATTGTGTACAATTTGGGTCTCCTAATTTGAGGAAGGACATCCTTGTGATTGAGGCAGTGAGCGTTGGTTCACGAGATTGATCCCTGTGATGCCGGGACTGTCATATGAGGAAAGATTGAAAAGACTAAGCTTGTATTCACTGGAGTTTAGAAGGATGAGAGGATATCTTATAGAAACATATAAAATTATATAAGGACTTGGCAAGCTAGATGCAGGAAAAATGTTCCCAATGTTGGGTGAGTCCAGAACCAGGGGTCACAGTCTTAGAATAAAGGGGAGGTCATTTAAGACTGAGCTGAGAAAAAACTTTTTTACCCAGAGTGTTGCGTATTTATGGAAGTCCTTGCCACAGACGACGGTGGAGGCCAAATCACTGGATGGATTTAAGAGAGTTTGATAGAGCTCTAGGGGGTTAATGGAGTGAAGGGATATGGGGAGAATGCAAGCACGGGTTATTGATAGCGGACGATCAACCATGATCATATGGAATGGCGGTGCTGGCTCGAAGAGCGGAATTTAATATATTCATTGTACATATGATTATATGGTTATATGGTTATATGGTTATATATAAATTAATATATTTTGTAAATAGCTGCGGTCCCAGCATGGAGCCTTGGGGTACCCCATTAGCCACTGCCTGCCATTCTGAAAGGGACCCGTTAATTCCTACTCTTTGCTCCCTGTCTGCCAACCACTTCTCTATCCATGTCAGCACTATACCCCCAATACCACGTGCCCTAATTTTGCTCACTAACCTCCCATGTGGGAACTTATCAAATGCTTTATGAATGTTCAGATACACTGCATCCACTGGCTCTCCCTTGTCCATTTTCCATCCTAAAAAATCCCAAAGGATTAGTCAAGCACGAATTCCCCTTCGTGAATCCGTGCTGACTCGGATTGATCCTGTTACTCCTATCCAAATATGCTGCTATTTCATCATATGATTCACTCCAGCATTTTTGCTATGTTGTACTTCTTCTCTTTTATTTTTATAGTTCCTGGTTCACTTGGGACACAATTACTAGTCAATTAGCTTTAAACCAGGATACTGAAGCACACAAGTAACCCCAAGAGGTTCATTGGGAGATGTGCAAACTCTTTTCAGACAGCACTCAGGGGCTGGATCAAACTTGGATAATTGGAACCAGGATCCCTAGTATCAGGGCTGATCATCATGTCAACATAGGGACACAGTGGACTTCAAGCAAGAGGTAGTAAGTTCAAGATATTCTGAACTTTTCTCATGACATTTAAAAATAAAATCATCAAGATTGCTCACAGCTATTTTCACTTCCTCACAAGCAGGCAACTAAACTTACTTAATTTTGTGATTACATTGGATGTGTGTGGTTAGTAACGACGTGTGGAAATGTATGTTGAGCACAACGCAGCTGCAGCCTGGTTGACGCCATGTGGTTTAGTTCCTCTGGATTTACCGCCCTTCTGCATTCACAGAGTTCACAAATGTGTCCACCTGCTTGATATCTCGCGGAGTAGGGGGTTTAAAGTACATACTCTCCACTGTCCAACTAGAACACACGGATTGCGGGGGGGGCTTCAACATGACGGATACGCAGGCATGTGGGACTGGTGTGGATGGGGCATGTTGGTCGATGTGGGAAAGTTGGGCCGAAGGACCTGATCCCATTCCGTATGCGTCTATGACTCTGTTAAAAGCAAACAGGGGTAACCACGGCAAAGACACAAAAAGTGGGAGTAACTCAGCGGGACGGGCAGCATCTCTGGAGAGAAGGAATGGGTAACGTTTCGGGTCCGGTTCGAGACTCTTCTTCAGACTGATGTCAGGGGAGGGGGCGGGACAAATGTAGAAGGTAGGAGTGAGAGAGGATGTTGCTGAACTGTCGTCGGAGAGAGGAGGTGAACTTCCTCAAAGTTGACACACCTGGCGGAGTTTACGCAGCGGAGTGGACAAAATGTGCAAGAAAGAACTGCACGTGCTGGTTTAATTCGAAGGTAGACACAAAACGCTGGAGTCACTCAACGGGACAGGCAGCAACTCTGGAGAGAGGAATGGGCGATGTTTCGGGTCGAGACCCTTCTTCAGACTGATGTCAGAGGACGGGGCGTGGCAAAGATAGAATGCAGGGTATGGGATATATTGGTCGGTACGGACAAGTTGGGCCGAAGGGCCTATTTCCACACCGTATCACTCTATGTCTCTTTGACTCCAACCCGCTTTCAGTTTCTCTAACTAAAATAGACAATATCTTAGGAAAGCAATGGAACACTCTCGATCTGAACAGATGCTGGGAATCGCTGCATCACCTGGTACACGTATCAATCCCTGGACAAGAAACTGTCTCCTTTGACGAGTACAGTACCAATGACGGCCTTTTGCAGAAATGGGGACAGTTGATAAATTGCTGTAAGCTGTTTTAGTGTGTTTTTAGACGTTGGAAGCTTCTGAGATACTGCGCGGAAACAGTCCCTTCGGCCCACTGAGTCCGTTCCGACCAACGATCACCCCATCCATTTGTTCTATCCGACAAGTAGATACAAAATGCTGAAGAAACTCATCGGGTGAGACAGCATCTCTGGCGAGATGGAATAGGCGACGTCTCGACCCGAAACGTCGCCCATTCGTTCTCTCCACAGATTCTGCCTCACCCGCTGAGTTATTCCAGCATTTTGTGTCTACCATCGATTTTACAGGCATTTGCAGTTCTTTATTAAACATTTCAATCCTGTTTTGCATATTTGCATGTTTGCATATTTATATGTTTGTATATATATATATATATATATATATATATATATATATATATATATATATATATACACAAACATATAAATATGCATATAAAGTGCAATAGGCTATTAAAGTTCAGATTTTTGTTTGATTTGAGTTGAATAGTCTGATGGCTGAGGGGAAGTAGCTGTTCCTGAACCTGGATGTTGCAGATTTCAGGCTCCTGCACCTTCTACCTGAAGGCAGCGGAGAGATGAGTGTGTGGCCAGGATGGTGTGGGTCCTTGATGATGCTGCCAGCATTTTTGAGGCAGCGACTGTGGTACATCCCCTCGATGGTATGGAGGTCAGAGCCGATGATGGAGTGGGCAGTTTACACCTTTTTGCAGCCTTTGCCGCTGGGGGATGGGGTTAGGAGGGACATAGACCAGCCATGACTGAGTGGCGGATTAGACTTGATTGACCAAATGACCTAATTCTGCTCCTATCACTTATGACCTTATGACCTTATCACCTTATGAGACACATACGTGTATATACCGTTAGAATGGACATCCATGTAACAGAAGAGACATATTAAAGTTTCGGATACAGCAGGACTTTTTCTAACTTTCCAGCGCACATCATTCAGCGATAAATAGTTGTCATTATTTAAAAAAACATGAACAAGATCCTTTTAACAAAGCGTTTATTATTGGTCTATTATTACAACCTGTAATAATCACTGTCAAATCACACCATTGTGGCGCCATCTTGTGGCCGAGCCACTTTGGTCTCGAAGCTTCATTTGTCGAGCTCGAACTACAAACAATACAGGTCGGATACAGGTGCAACAGTGTGTCACATTGATCTGAAACTCGCTGCGTGAAAGCGTAAGGGAGGTTGATACAAATGCGCATTCCATGAGGGAATTAGAGGTGTGAATGGAAAATATGATTGCGAAACCAGAGGAATGAAGAAAGGTGGAAGGGGCGGGCAAGGGAAATGGGTGCATAGCCAGCGGGGGCACATGGAAGAACGGGGGATGGGAGGGAGGGGGGTTGCAGGTTATTTACTGACATTGGAAAATTCAGAGTACAATATTGGGTTCTAAGCTACCGAGATGGATATGAGGTCCAGTTTCTCCAATGGCCTCACTCAGGCAATAGAAGAGACCCCGGGCAGAGGGGTCATGGGAATGTGGGAATGGGAAGGAAAGTTAAAATGGTTTGCAATGGGGAGATCCATCAGTCCATTTCCGAAAATAGATTTTATAAAGCTGGAGTAACTCAGCGGGTCAGGCAGCATCTCTGGAGAAAAGGAATGGGTGACCGTAAGGCTCGGTGCTGGGACCGCAGCTATTTACAATATACATCAATGATTCAGATTAAGGGATTCAAAGTAACATTAGCAAATTTGTAGATGGCAGAAGGATGGGTGGCTGTGTAAACTGTGAGGAGGATGCTATGAGGATGCAGGGTGACTTGGACAGCTTGGGGGAGTGGGGAGATGCATGGCAGGTCAGTTTAATGTGGATAAATGTGAGGTTATCCACTTTGGTGCAAGAACAGGATGGCAGATTATTACCTGAATGGTGTCAATTTGGGAAAAGAGGAAGTACAACGAGATCTGGGGGGTCCTTGTTCATCAGTCAATGAAAATAAGCATGCAGGTGCAGCAGGCAGTGAAGAAAGCAAATGGCATGTTGACCTTCATAACAAGAGGAGTTGAGTATAGGAGCAAATGAGTCCTTCTGCAGTTGTATAGGGCCCAAGTGAGACCACACCTGGAATATTGTGCGCAGTTTTGGTCCACTAATTTGAGGGAGTGCAGCATATGTTTACAAGGTTAAATCCCGGTATGGCGGGACTGTCAAATGTTGAATGAATGGAGCAGCTGGACTTGTATACTGTATACCATATATTGTCTATTGGTCTACGCTTGAAATGTAACCACTCTGACTTGAATCTGTTGTTGCCACGAATGAACAAACAAGAACACAATGTGTAAGTATTCACAAATTACATTACCCCAAATGTGTCTGATCCACAACAGTATCAGCACAGCTGACTGAGCTAATGTAGATTCAGTAATGGGTTTGCTTTTCTTGGTTTGATCTGCTGGATGAGCTTATTCAAATATGTAGGGAGTTCAACGCTTATGGTCTGAGAAAACAATATAGATACATTAGTATACCACAAGCACAGGCACAAAAAAACATTAATAGCATTGAACACAATTAACTGCAATTATTGTTATTAAAGTTCCTGTCATGTATGTGTCCACATGAATCTATAACTGGATATAGAGTCATAGAGTGATACAGCATGGAAGCAGGCTCTCTGGGCCCACATTCCCCACACCGGCCAACATATTCCCAGCTACACTAAACCCACCTGCCTACGTTTGGCCTGTATCCCTCCAAACATATCCTATCCATGTAGAATCCAAGTTCCTTCTTTCTGGCCAGGATCGGTCCAGTTGTCCCTACCATGTTGCTTTTTTTGTTAAAGCAGCAAATCTACTTTACAAGAGTCAAGAGGGTTTGCACTAGTTACACATTTAGTGTTGGTTTTGTTTATTCTATTTTATCTAAGTTTGTTGTACTGACAACCGGACAATGGAATTCTTACTGGCAGCAGCGAAACAGGCCTGTACAGATAACAAACTTAGATAAAATATAATAAACTAAACCAACAATAAATTTGTGGGCAGTGCAAACACGAAAATACAAGATACTTGGTGCAACCCAAGAAAGTCCATAGATGTTCATAGTTGAGCCTAGTCTTCTGTGGTGTTCAAGAGCCAGATAGTTACAGGGAAGAAGCTGTTCTTGAACCTTGTGATCAAGGTATTCAGACTCAGATATATTTTCTTGATGGTAGGAATGAAATTAGAGTGTGGCCAAATTAGTGTGGGATTTCAATGAAACTAGAAGTATTTCAGATTAGTTTAGTTGTTAATTTATGTTTAATTTAGTTTTGGTTAGGTTAAGTTTAGTTAAGTTTAGTTAAGTTTTATTTAGTTTAGTTTAGTTTAGTTTAATGTAGTTTTGTGTAGTTTGGTTTAGTTTAGTGTAGTTTAGTGTGATTTAGTTTAGTATAGTTTTGTTTAGTTTAGTGTAGTTTGATTTAGTGTAGTTTAGTGAAGTTTAGCTTAGTGTAATTTAGTGTCGTTTAATTTAGTGTAGTTTAGTGTAGTTTAGAGTATTTTAGTTTAGTGTAGTTTACTTTAGTGTAGTTTAGTGTAGTTTAATGTAGTTTAGTGTAGTTTAGCGTAGTTTAGTTTAGAGTAGTTTGGTGTAGTTTAGTGTAGTTTAGTTTACTTTAGTGTAGTTTAGTTTAGTTTCGTGTAGTTTAGTGTCAGTTAGTGCAGTTTAGTTTAGTTTATTGTAGTTTAGTTTACTTTCGTGTAGTTTAGTGTCGGTTAGTGCAGTTTAGTTTAGTTTATTGTAGTTTAGTTTAGTTTATTGTAGTTTAGTGTAGTTTTGTTTAGTATAGTTTAGAGAATTGTAGTGTAGTTTAGTTTAGTTTAGTGTAGTGTAGTTTAGTGTAGTTTAGTTTAGTTTAGTTTAGTGTCGTTTAGTGTAGTTTAGCGTAGTTTAGTGTAGATTAGTGCAGTTTAGTGTAGTTTATTTTAGTTTAGTGTAGTTTAGTGCAGTTTAGTGTAGTCTAGTCTAGTTTAATGTAGTTTAGTTTAATATAGTTTAGTGTAGTTTCGTGTAATTCAGTTTAGTGTAGTTTAGTGTAGTTTAGTGTAGTTTAGTGTAGTATAGTTTAGTTTAGTGCAGTTTAGCGTAGTGTAGTTTAGTGTAGTTTAGTGTAGTTTAGTTTAGTTTAGTGTAGTTTAGATTAGTTTAGTGTAGTTTAGTATAGTGCAGTTTAGTGTAGTTTAGTTTAATGTAGTTTAGTGTAGTGAAGTTTAATGTAGTTTAGTGTAGTTTAGTGCAGTTTAGTGTAGTTTTATGTAGTTTAGTTTCGTTTACTGTAGTTTAGTGTAGTTTATCATAGTTTAGTTTAGTTTAGTTTCCTGTAGTTCAGTGTAGTTGACTGTAGTTTAGTTTAGTGTCGTTTAGTGTCATTTAGTGTAGTCTAGTTTAGTCTAGTTTAATACAGTTTAGTTTAGTGTAGTTTAGTGTAGCTTAGTTTAGTGTAATTTAGTGTAGTTTAGCATAGTTTAGTGTAGTTTAGTTTAGTGTAGTTTATTGTAATTTAGTTTAGTGTAATTTAGTTTAGTTTAGTGTAGTTTAGTGTAGTTTAATGTAGTTTAGTTTACTTTACTGTAGTTTTGTGTAGTTTAGTGTAGTTTAGTTTAGTTTAGTTTAGTTTAGTTTAGTGTAGTTTAGAGTAGTTTGTTTAGATTAATTTACTTTAGGGTAGTGTAGATTTGTTTAGTGTATTTTAGTGTAGTTTAGTGTGGTTTAGTGTAATTTAGTGTTGTTTAGTTTAGTGTAGTTTAGTGTAGTTTAGTTTAGTTTAGTGAAATTTAGTTTAGTGTAGTTTAGTTTAGTGTTTTAGTGTTTTAGTGGACAACTGTCTCAAGATTTTTAATCAATGTGTTATGGCAAAATTTAATTTTGTGAAGTTTAATTCAGTATAGTTTAGTGTTTAGTGTAGTTTAGTGTAGTTTAGTTTAGTTTACTTTGGTGTAGTTTAGTGCAGTTTAGTGTAGTTTAGTTTAGTTTAGTTTAGTTTAGTGTAGTGTAGGTTCGTTTAGTTTAGTTTAGTTTAGTGCAGTTTGGTGCAGTATAGTTTTGTGTAGTTTAGTTTTGTGACGTTTAGTTTAGTGTAGTTTCGTTTAGTATACTTTAGTGTTGTTTAGTGGAGTTTAGTGTAGTTTGGTGCAGTTTGGTATACTTCAGTGTAGTTTAGTGTAGGTTAGTTTAGTTTAGTTTTGGTTATGTGAGTGTAACTTAGTTTATTGTAGTTTAGTTTATTGTAGTTTAGTTTAGTTTAGTTTAGTGTAGATTAGTTTAGTTTTGGTAATGTGAGTGTAGTTTAGTTTATTGCAGTTTAATTTAGTGTAGTTTAGTCTCGTTTAGTGCCGTTTAGTTTAGTTTAGTGTAGTTAAGTTTAGTGTTGTTTAGTGTAGTTTAGTTTAGTTTATTGTAGTATAGTGTAGTTGAATGCAGTTTAGTGTAGTTGACTGTAGTTTAGTTTAGTGAAGTATAGTTTAGTGTAGTTTAGTTGAGTGTAGTTTAGTGTAGTTTAGTTTAGTTTAGTGTAGTTTAGTGTAGTTTAGTTTAGTATAGTTTAGTTTAGTTTAGATTAGTGTAGTTTAGTCTAGTTTTGTGTAGTTTAGATTATTTTAGTTTAGTTGTAGTTTAGTGTAGTTTACTGTAATTTATTTTATTTTAATTAATTTAGTGTAGTTTCGTTTACTTTAGTTTAGTGTAGTTAAGTCTAGTTTACTGTAGTTTAGTGTAGTGTAATTTAGTTTAGTTTAGTTTAGTTTAGTGTAGTTTAGTTTAGCGTAGTTTAGTGCAGTTTAGTTTAGTTTAGTTTAGATTAGTGTTGTTTAGTGTAGTTTATTTTAATTTATAGTTTACTTCAGTGTAGTTTAGTGTAGTTTAGTGTAGTTTTGTGAAGTTTAGTTTAGTTTAGTATAGTTTAGTGTTGTTTAGTGTAGTTTAGTTTAGTTTAGTGTAGTTTAGTTTTGGTTATGTTAGTGTAGTTTAGTTTAGTGTAGTTTAGTTTAGATTAGTTTAGAGTTGTTTAGTGTTGATTAGTGTAGTTTAGTCTAGTTTAGTCTAGTTTAGTTTAGTTTAGTAGTTTAGTGTAGGTTAGTTTAGTATTGTTTGGTGTAGTTTAGTTTAGTTTAGTTTAGCGTAGTTAGTGTTGTTTAGTTTACTATAGTGTAGTTTAGTTTTGTTTAGTTTAGTGTCGTTTAGTTTAGTTTTGGTTATGTGAGTGTAATTTAGTTTATTGTAGTTTAGTTTATTGTAGTTTAGTTTAGTTTAGTTTAGTGTAGATTGGTTTAGTTTTGGTAATGTGAGTGTAGTTTAGATTATTGTAGTTCATTTTAGTGTAGTTTATTGTAGTTTAGTGTCGTTTAGTTTAGTTTAGTGTAGTTTAGAGTATTTTAGTTTAGTGTAGTTTACTTTAGTGTAGTTTAGTGTAGTTTAATGTAGTTTATTGTAGTTTAGCGTAGTTTAGTTTAGAGTAGTTTGGTGTAGTTTAGTGTAGTTTAGTTTACTTTAGTGTAGTTTAGTTTAGTTTCATGTAGTTTAGTGTCGGTTAGTGCAGTTTAGTTTAGTTTATTGTAGTTTAGTTTAGTTTATTGTAGTTTAGTGTAGTTTAGTTTAGTATAGTTTAGAATATTGTAGTGTAGTTTAGTTTAGTTTAGTTTACTTTAGTGTAGTTTATTTTAGTGCAGTTTAGTGTAGTTTAATTTAGTGTAGTTTCGTTTAGTGTAGTTTATTGTAGTGTAGTTTAGTCTACTTTAGTGTAATGTAGTTTAGTGTAGTTTAGTGTAGTTTTGTGAAGTTTAGTTTAGTTTAGTATAGTTTAGTGTTGTTTAGTGTCGTTTAGTTTAGTTTAGTTTAGTGTAGTTTAGTGTAGTTTAGTTTTGGTTATGTTAGTGTAGTTTAGTGTAGTTTAGTTTAGGGTAGTTTAGTGTTGTTTAGTGTAGTTTAGTGTAGTTTAGTCTAGTTTAGTTTAGTGCAGTATAGTTTGGTGTAGTTTGGTGTAGTTTGGTGTAGTTTAGTTTAGTGTAGTTTAGTTTAGTTTTGGTTATGTGAGTGTAATTTAGTTGTGACGTTTAGTTTAGTGCAGTTTAGTGTAGTTTAATTTAGTGTAGTTTCGTTTAGTGTAGTTTATTGTAGTGTATTTCAGTATACTTTAGTGTAATGTAGTTTAGTGTAGTTTGGTATACTTTAGTGTAGTTTAGTGCAGTTTAGTGTAGTTTGGTACAGTTTGGTATACATCAGTATAGTTTAGTGTAGTTTAGTTTAGTGTATTTTAGTGTAGTTTAGTTTAGTTTAGTTTAGAGTTGTTCAGTGTAGGTTAGTGTAGTTTAGTTTAGTGTAGTTTAGTTTAGTTTTGGTTATGTGAGTGTAATTTAGTTTATTGTAGTTTAGTTTATTGTAGTTTAGTTTAGTTTAGTTTAGTGTAGATTGGTTAATTTTGGTAATGTGAGTGTAGTTTAGATTATTGTAGTTCAGTTTAGTGTAGTTTAGTCTCGTTTAGTGTCGTTTAGTGTAGTTTGGTTTAGTTTAGTTTAGTGTAGATTATTGTAGTTTAGTTTAGTGAAGTTTAGTTTTGATTAGAGTACGTTAGTGTAGTTTAGTGTAGTTTAGTTTAGTGTAGTTTAGTTTAGTTTAATTTAGTTTTGTTTAGTTTAGATTAGTGTAGTTTAGTCTAGTTTACTGTAGTTTAGATTAGTTGAGTGTAGTTTAGTGTAATTTGATCCAGTTTGGTGTAGTTTAGAGCAGTTAAGTTCAGTTTCGTGTAGTTTAGTGTAGTTTACTGTAGTTTAGTTTAGTGTAATTTAGTTTAGTTTAGTGTAGTTTAGTGTAGTTTAATGTAATGTAGTTTAGTTTAGTTTACTGTAGTTTAGTGTAGTTTAGTTTAGTGTAGTTTATTTCAGTTTAGTGTAGTTTAGTGTAGTTTAGTGTAGTGTAGACTAGTTTAGTGTAGTTTAATGTAGTTTAGTTTAGTGTAGTTTAGTGTAGTTTAGTGTAATTTAGTGTTGTTTAGTGTAGTTTAGTGTAGTTTAGTGTAGTTTAGTTTACTTTAGTGAAATTTAGTTTAGTGTAGTTTAGTTTACTTTAGTGAAATTTAGTTTAGTGTAGTTTAGTTTATAGTTTAGTGTCGTTTAGTGTAGTTTAGTGTAGTTTAGTTTCGTTTACTTTAGTGTAGTTTAGTGCAATTTTATGTAGTTTAGTGTAGTGTAGTGTAGTTTAGTTTAGTGCGGTTTAGTTTAGTGCAGTATAGTTTGGTGTAGTTTAGTGTAGTTTAGTGTAGTGTAGTTTTGTGACGTTTAGTTTAGTGTAGTTTAGTGTAGTTTAGTTTAGTGTAGTTTAGTGTAGTTTCGTTTAGTGTAATTTATTGTAGTGTAGTTTAGTATACTTTAGTGTAATTTAGTTTAGTGTAGTTTAATGTAGTTTAGTGTAGTTAAGTGTAGTTTTGTATACTTTAGTGTAGTTTAGTGGAGTTTAGGGTAGTTTAGTTTAGTTTAGCGTAGTTTAGTGCAGTTTAGTTTAGTTTAGTTTAGATTAGTGTAGTTTAGTGTAGTTTATTTTAATTTATAGTTTACTTCAGTGTAGTTTAGTGTAGTTTAGTGTAGTTTTGTGAAGTTTAGTTTAGTATAGTTTAGTGTTGTTTAGTGTAGTTTAGTTTAGTGTAGTTTAGTTTAGTTTTGTTTAGTTTAGTTTTGTTTAGATTAGATTAGTGTAGTTTAGTCTAGTTTACTGTAGTTTAGATTAGTTTAGTGTAGTTTAGTATTATTTAGTTGATTGTAGTTTAGTGTAATTTGGTCCAGTTTAGTGTAGTTTAGTGCAGTTTAGTTCAGTTTCATGTAGTTTACTGTAGTTTAGTTTAGTGTAATTTAGTTTAGTTTGGTGTAGTTTAGTGTAGTTTAATGTAGTTTAGTTTAGTTTACTGTAGTTTACTGTAGTTTAGTGTAGTTTAGTGTAGTGTAGTTTAGTATAGTTTAATGTAGTTTAGTTTAGTTTAGTTTAGTGTCGTTTTGTGAAGTTTAGTTTATAGTTTAATGTCGTTTAGTGTAGTTTAGTTTACTTTAGTGTAGTTTAGTTTAGTGTAGTGTAGTTTAGTTTAGTGCAGTTTAGTTTAGTTTTGTGCCGTTTAGTTTAGTGTAGTTTCGTTTAGATTAGTTTAGAGTTGTTTAGTGTTGTTTAGTGTAGTTTAGTGTAGTTTAGTCTAGTTTAGTTTAGTGTAGGTTAGTTTAGTATTGTGTAGTGTAGTTTGGTGTAGTTTAGTTTAGTTTAGTTTAGCATAGTTTAGTGTTGTTTACTTTACTTTAATGTAGTTTAGTTTAGTTTAGTGTAGTTTAGTGTCGTTTAGTTTAGTGTCGTTTTGCGTCGTCTGTTGTAGGTTAGTGTAGTTTAGTGTAGTTTAGTGTAGTTTAGTGCAGTATAGTTTGGAGTAGTTTGGTGTAGTTTAGTGTAGTTTAGTTTTGTGACGTTTAGTTTAGTGTAGTTTAATTTAGTGTAGTTTCGTTTAGTGTAGTTTATTGTAGTGTAGTTTAGTATACTTTAGTGTAATGTAGTTTAGTGTAGTTAAGTGTAGTTTGGTATACTTTAGTGTAGTTTAGTGGAGTTTAGTGTAGTTTGGTACAGTTTGGTATACTTCAATGTAGTTTAGTGTAGTTTAGTTTAGTGTAGTTTAGTTCAGTTTAGAGTTGTTTAGTGTAGGTTAGTGTAGTTTAGTTCAGTGTAGTTTAGTTTACTTTTGGTTATGTGAGTGCAATTTAGTTTATTGTAGTTTAGTTTATTGTAGTTTAGTTTAGTTTACTTTAGTGTAGATTGGTTTAGTTTTGATAATGTGAGTGTAGTTTAGATTATTGTAGTTCAGTTTAGTGTAGTTTAGTGCAGTTTAGTGTAGTTTAATGTAGTTTAGTTTAGTGTTGTTTATTGTAGTTTAGTTTAGTTTAGTGTTGTTTAATGTAGTTTAGTTTAGTTTACTGTAGTTTAGTGTAGTTTAGTGTAGTTTAGCATAGTTTAGTTTAGTTTAGTTTCCTGTAGTTTAGTGTAGTTGACTGTAGTTTAGTTTAGTGTCGTTAGTGTAGTTTGGTGTAGTTTAGTTTAGTGTAGATTATTGTAGTTTAGTTTAGTGAAGTTTAGTTTAGTGTAGTTTAGTTTAATTTTGTTTAGTTTAGATTAGTTAGTGTAGTTTAGTCTAGTTTACTGTAGTTTAGATTAGTTTAGTGTAGTTTAGTGTTGTTTAGTTGATTGTAGTTTAGTGTAATTTGGTCCAGTTTAGTGTAGTTTAGTGCAGTTTAGTTCAGTTTCGTGTAGTTTAGTGTAGTTTACTATAGTTTAGTTTAGTGTCATTTAGTTTAGTTTAGTGTAGTTTAGTGTAGTTTAATGTAGTTTAGTTTAGTTTACTGTAGTTTAGTTTAGTTTAGTGTAGTTTTGTGAAGTTTAGTTTATAGTTTAGTGGAGTTTAGTTTAGTTTACTTTAGTGTAGTTTAGTGCAATTTTATGTAGTTTAGATTAGTTTAGTGTAGTGTAGTTTAGTTTAGTGTAGTTTAGTTTAGTTTAGTGCAGTTTAGTGCAGTATAGTTTGTTGTAGTTTAGTGTAGTTTAGTGTAGTTTAGTTTTGTGACGTTTAGTTTAGTGTAGTTTAGTGTAGTTTTGTTTAATGTAATTTATTGTAGTGTAGTTTAGTATACTTTAGTGTAATTTAGTTTAGTGTAGTTTAATGTAGTTTAGTGTAGTTAAGTGCAGTTTTGTATACTTTAGTGTTGGTTAGTGTAGTTTGGTGTAGTTTGGTGTAGTCTGGTATACTTCAGTGTGATTTAGTGTAGTTTAATTTAGTTTAGTGTAGTGTAGTTTAGTGTAACTTTAGTTTAGTCTAGTGTTGTTTAGTTTAGTTTAGTTTAGTTTAGTGCAGTTTAGTGTAGTTTAGTTTAGTTTAGTTTAGTTTAGAGTTGTTTTGTGTAGATTAGTGCAGTTTAGTTTATTGTAGTTTAGTTTAGTTTAGTGTAGATTAGTTTAGTTTTGGTAATGTGAGTGTAGTTTAGTTTAGTGTAGTTTAGTGTAGTTTAATGTAGTTTAGTTTAGTTTACTGTAGTTTAGTTTAGTTTAGTGTAGTTTTGTGAAGTTTAGTTTATAGTTTAGTGTCGTTTAGTGTAGTTTACTGTAGTTTAGTTTCGTTTACTTTAGTGTAGTTTAGTGCAATTTTATGTAGTTTAGTGTAGTGTAGTGTAGTTTAGTTTAGTGCGGTTTAGTTTAGTGCAGTATAGTTTGGTGTAGTTTAGTGTAGTTTAGTGTAGTGTAGTTTTGTGACGTTTAGTTTAGTGTAGTTTAGTGTAGTTTTGTTTAGTGTAATTTATTGTAGTGTAGTTTAGTATACTTTAGTGTAATTTAGTTTAGTGTAGTTTAATGTAGTTTAGTGTAGTTAAGTGCAGTTTTGTATACTTTAGTGTTGTTTAGTGGAGTTTAGTGTAGTTTGGTGTAGTCTGGTATACTTCAGTGTGATTTAGTGTAGTTTAGTTTAGTTTAGTGTAGTTTAGTGTAACTTTAGTTTAGTCTAGTGTTGTTTAGTTTAGTTTAGTGTAGTTTAGTGTAGTTTAGTTTAGTTTAGTTTAGAGTTGTTTTGTGTAGATTAGTGTAGTGTAGTTTAGTTTATTGTAGTTTAGTTTAGTTTAGTGTAGTTTAGTTTAGTTTTGGTAATGTGAGTGTAGTTTAGTTTGGTTTAGTGTTGTTTAGTGTAGTTTAGTTTTGTGTAGTTTTGTGTAGTTTTGTGTAGTTTAGAGTAGTTTGGTTTAGTGTTGTTTAGTGTAGTTTAGTTTTGTGTAGTTTTGTGTAGTTTTGTGTAGTTTAGAGTAGTTTGGTTTAGTGTAGTTTAGTGTAGTTTAGTTTTGTGTAGTTTTGTGTAGTTTAGAGTAGTTTGGTTTAGTGTTGTTTAGTGTAGTTTAGTTTAGTTTAGTTTTTTTTTGTTAGAAGTAAGTACAATAGTGTGGTACTTGAGTACCTAATACATACATACATATTTCCATTCTTGTGCAACTTCGTATTTTTTATTTAATAATAAAAGAACAGTGGAAGAAAAAAGAAATAATGAGTGTCAGAATAGACAGACAAGCGAGTAGCAACAGATAGCAAAAGAAATAATGGACCTAGAAGAGAAGCTGAAAAGTTTGAAATAGAAGGAGAAAGTAAAGAAAAGAGAGATTAGGAGAGATCTACCTATTTCGTATTTTTGCCCATCTGTCACCCAGTTCTAAACCATTTAATTTCTAAGGTTGCACCATATGCTTGTAAAAAGTTGATAAAAGGAGACCAAGTCTCTGAGAATTGGTCTACTTTGCCTAGTAGGAGAAATCTCATTTCTTCAAGATGAAGCATTTCACAAATATTTGACATCCACATTTTGAATGTTGGCATGGTTGCGTTTTTCCAAAATTTGAGTATAAGTTTTTTTGCTCTTATTAGACCGTAATTAAGAAAAGCTTCTTGGAATATAGTTAGTTTACTTCCCTCTTCCATTGATCCAAAGATAATCAGTTCTGTATTGGGGTTCAATTTTGTGTTAAATAGTTTTGTAAAAATTCCAAAATTGATACAGTTTTATACAAGAGACAAAGGAATGTGCTATCGTGGCATTTTGAGTTAGACATTTGTCACAGATGGGGGAAACATTTGAGAATATTTTATTCAGTCTAGTTTTAGAATAATATAATCTATGTAAAATTTTAAATTGAATTAGGTTGTCTCGCATTAATTGAATATTTATTTACATTTAATAATTTTTTTCCCCATCTATCATTAGGAATTTCTATCAATAACTCGTGTTCCCAGTCCCTTCTAATTGCCTCTGTCGTTGGTGTTCCTATATTTAAAATTATATTATATAAGTAAGATACTAAATTGCTTGATTCTGCCTTTCTATTCATTCCTTCCTCCAATAAATCTAGGGTTAGGGTTTGATATCCTTGTATATATTTCTTCAAATAATCTTGAACTTGAAGATATTTGAAATATTGATTATTTTTCAAATTATATTTTAGTTGTAATTGTTGGAATGATAAAAGTTTTCCCATATCATACATATCTCCCATTGTTTTAATTCCTAATCTTTCCCAATGGATAAACTTTTATCAATAATGGATGGTTTGAATGAGGGATTATTAGTTATTCGAGAAAGAAGCGATAATTTTCATAATTTTAAAGTTAATTTTATTTGATTCCAAATTCGTATTATACTGTGAATAATTGGATTCTTCTTATAGATTATACTGTTCAGTTTCATCAGGGAAAGAAGCATCGCTCCTATATTATAAGGGGAACAATCCTCTTTCTTCATTCTTATCCAATCTACCTGTTGGGCAGAATTGTCCAACCAATAGATTATATTTTCAATATTCACTGCTCAATAGTAGTACAATAAGTTAGGGAGTGTCAGTCCCCCTGATTCTTTTGATTTACACAAGTGTTTTTTCTTAATTCTATGTGATTTATCATCCCATATGAAGTTTATAATACTAGAATCTAATTTTTTTAAGTTTTTTTTAGGTAAGTATATTGGCATTGATTGAAATAGGTACAGTATTTGTGGTAAGGAGATCATTTTTATCGCGTTTATTCTGCCTATTAAGGACATCGGCAGTGTTTTCCAGAATTTAATCAACCCATTTAATTTAGTTATTAAAGGCATATAGTTTGCATTGCGTAATGATTTATATTTCCTAGTAATTTGGATGCCCAAATACTTAAATTTTGAAGGGGCATTTCAACAGATGTATCGGCTCTTGAGGTTTTATCGTCATAATTTTGCTTTTGTTCCAGTTTATTCTATATCCTGAAAAAGAACCAAATTCCTCTATTAAATTTAGTATATTTGGTGTGCTCTTTTGCGAATTAGTAATATATAATAATGTCGCCTGCATATAATGAAATTTTATTATTTGAGTGTTTGGTATTGTATCCATGAATATTCGGATGACTTCTTATATTTTCTGCTAAAAGCGCTATCTCTAGTGCAACTAGCAGAGGTGACAGTGCGCACCCCTGCCTATTGCCCCTTGCCAATTGGAATTTCGGGGTTAATATATTATAAGTCAGTATTCTAGCCGTCGGCTTATCATATAATAATTTTACCCATGAGGTAAAGTTATCTCCCATGTTAAATTTTTGCAATACTTTGAATAAATATTGCCATTCTACTTGATCAAAAGGTTTTTCTGCATCCAATGAGATAATTGCTAGGTCTTCTTCAGTATTATGTGAGTACTTTATATTAGACAGCCGTCTCAAATTGTTAAATGAGTATCTCTTTGGTATAAACCCAGTTTGATCCGGGTTTATTAGTTTGCTAACATATTTACTCAATCTTCTCGCTAGTGTCTTTGCTAATATTTTTTGATCTGTATTTAAGAGTGCAGTAGCTCTATATGAGCCTGGGTCTTCTAGATCTTTATCCTTTTTTGGTATAAGTGTAATAGTTGACTCAGTTAGTGTTTCTGGTAGTTTATTTTCTTTAAAAGCGTATATATATAAATCTTGCAAGTGTGGAGAAATTATCTCGTGGAATCTTTTATAGAATTCATTACCAAAGCCGTCCTGTTCTGGCGTTTTGCCATTCTTCCACAAACTTATTGTTTCTTCTATTTCCTGAAGTGTAATCTGAGCTCCTAATCCCTCTTGTTCCACCATATTTAATTTTGGAAGATTACAATTGTCTAAGAAATTTGTAATTTGAGTATTATTTGCAGAGGTTTTTGATGTATATAAATTTTGATAATATTGAGCAAATCTTTTATTTATATCTTTAGGTAATGTTAGTAATTCCCCTTTGTCTGATTTAATTTTAGTAATTGTATTTTCTGTTTCCCGTTTTTTCAGTCGGCGCGCTAAGAGTTTATGTGGTTTATCACCAAATTCAAAATTTTCTTGTTTTGTAATTTGAAATAATCTTATTATTCTGGCTGATAAAATTGTATTTAATTTATATTTTAGTATTGTTATCTTATTGTGTTTATCTATAGTTGGTTCTTGAGCATTTTCTAAATCTAATTGTCTAATTTCTTGCTCTAACTGTAATTGTTCAGTATTATTCTTATTATTTTGGAAAGCTTGATATGGGATTATAGTTCCTCTTATAAATGCCTTAAAAGTTTCCCATAATAAGGAGGGTGAACTATCTGGTGTGACATTTGTCTCAAAGAAGAATTTCATCTGCTCTTTTAAATATGTACAACCTTGTGAGTTGTTTAAGATTTGGGGGTTAAACCTCCAACACGATTTTTTATCAGGCATTCCTTCTAATTTTAAAGAGAAAGTTAACGGGGAATGATCAGAAATAATACTTTTGTGATATTTAGCATTATATGTGTATGGAATTAATTTTGTGTCCACTAAGAAATTATCAATACGTGAATATGTTTTATGTACCGTTGAATAAAATGAATATTCTCTACATACTGGGTTAGCGATCCTCCATACATCGGTCATATTGGTATTTTTCATGTATGTATTTAGGAGTTCACCAGTTTTAGATTTTATGTTAATCCTTTTGTGTTTTGCAGATTTATCCAAATATGGATCTAAAGCACAATTCAAATTTTCCCCTATTACCACATTTTGATAGTTAAGTTCTGAAATTGTATCCAGAATTTTACTAAAAAATTGAGGGTTGTCAAAATTAGGAGCATAAATATTTATCAAAGTAAGTGGAGTAGAATAAATTTATCCCGTGACCATGACGTACCTCCCCTCTTTTTCTGCTATGGTATTCTTTAATTTAAATGGTATACCTTTACGAATGATAATGGCCGTGCCTCTAGATTTAGAAGTAAATGAAGAGTAGTATATTTGCCCTATCCAATTTGCCTTCAGTCTTATCTGTGTTTGATATTTCAGATGCATCTCTTGTAAGAAAATGACATCACTATTTAAAGCTTTTAATTGGGCAAAGATCTTAACCCTTTTAATTGGTTCATTAGCGCCCCTTATATTCCAACTGCAGAACGTGATTCCTTCAGTTTTCTTTTGTTTATCGTCTTGCATTATGGATCATGTTAATACCTTTACTTCATATGGTGCAACCAAGAACCTCATTACTCTAGGTGAGGGATGATCATCCCCAGCTATTAGATTTTGTTGGCATCTCCCCTTCAGAATAGACCTTGAAAAAGACCAGAAAGTGCAGAGTCGTGGAAAGATAATTAACAAACAAAAAGTGATATTATAATATCCAAAAATAAAGATATTATAATTAAAAACAAACCACCAACAGGTGGTAGAAAAATTCTTATCGACTTCCGTAGATGTTTTTATATGTTTCGCTCTGCCCCCTTGACCAATTATTTATAAGTGGAAGAGAGAGGGATACAAATGTTAAAAAAAATATATATAAAATAAAACTCACTCCAATATATAGATTAGAAATGTATCTTCAAAGAGGAAAAACAAAATAAAAGAGAATTTCCAACATTAAGTATATACTTAGATATAACAGTGATTATGTTAATTATATATCCATATCTATCGATATGCCAAGATCTATTACAATTAAGTCTCAAACTTTTGTATCAGACAACAGCAGGCCCCAAGGGGTTAACCTTGGAACCTGCTGTTGTCCGACACAAAAGCCCGGATAACTTCCAAGTATACCGTGTTAAGAAAGGAACATCAGATGCTGCCAAATCGAGGGTACACAAAATGCTGGAGAAACTCAGCGGGTGCAGCAGCATCTATGGAACGAAGGAGATAGGCAACGCTTCGGGCTGAAACCCTTCTTCAGACCGTTTTATACCTCTAATTTCCCTCTCGCCTGACGGCGATTAGTCTGAAGAAGTGTCTCGCCCCGAAACGTCACCCTTTCCCCTTTCCCCTTTCCCCACAGATGCTGCCTGGCCTGCTGAGTTACTCCATCTATCTTCAGTGTAAATCAGTGCCTGCAGGTCCTTCCCACATGTAGATCTGCTCCACCGATATGTTCACCAATACTAACACACATATGTCACTCACCACTCAGATCTATAATCCAGTCCAGTTTTAACATATAGTAACCATTAAATACTACCAATTCCAGACACCAGTTGGCAGTCGAGATAGACAATAGACAATAGACAATAGACAATAGACAATAGACAATAGACAATAGGTGCAGGAGTAGGCCATTCGGCCCTTCGAGCCAGCACTGCCATTCAATGTGATCATGGCTGATCATCCCCAATCAGTACCCCGTTCCTGCCTTCTCCCCATATCCCCTGACTCTGCTATCTTTAAGAGCTCTATCTAGCTCTCCCTTGTAAGTATCCAGAGAACCTGCCTCCACCACCATCTGAGGCAGAGAATTCCACAGGCTCACCACTCTGTGTGTGAAAAAGTGTTTCCTCGTCTCCATTCTAAATGGCTCGCCCCTGATAAGCCACAGTGTTGTCTGCATGCTATGTAACTTTATTATATGCCAATAAACTCGTTGGATCTTTACATAGAAACATAGAAAGTAGGTGCAGGAGTAGGCCATTCGGCCCTTCGAGCCTGCACCGCCATTCAATATGATCATGGCTGATCATCCAACTGAGTATCCTGTACCTGCCTTCTCTCCATACCCCCTGATCCCTTTAGCCACAAGGGCCACATCTAACTCCCTCTTAAATATAGCCAATGAACTGGCCTCAACTACTTGCTGTGGCAGAGAATTCCACAGATTCACCACTCTCTGTGTGCAAAATGATTTTCTCATCTCGGTCCTAAAAGACTTCCCCCTTATCCTTAGTATGGAGTATGTGTTAATAGCTGTCCCACTTGGGCGCAATTTGTGCGGCACCCCAGGATTTTGGGATGTACAAAATCTTCGCGCGCCACCTGCTTGACACGCAAATGACGCCCAAGTGCGACAGGCCCTTATTTCAGAACTTACGTACGACTGTGACTTCGATCCCATCTCCATGATACGTTCGCCCCAAGAAGAAATTAAGTCTGCAATAATACCTTCCTGTATCGTCGATTTTTAAGCCGCTGATTTCAGTTGATGCATGAATGATTCCAGGGGCTCCATTCTTCCGAACACGACCATGGTAGTCTTTGCAAACGGAATTGATGACTGCGTCTTTGTACCAGTTAATGGCTCCAGTCAATCTATTCTTGGAACCCCTTCTATTCGGACTGAAAGTGCAGTTCAGCAGAACCGTCCCCCCTTCAGTCGCAGTGACCCGGTTCCTCGTCTCTGTTCTAAATGGCTTACCCCTTATTCCTAAACTGTGTGTGGCCCCTGGTTCTGGACTCCCCCAACATCGGGAACATGTTTCTTGACTCTGGCACGTCCAAACCCTTAATAATCCTATATGTTTCAATGAGATCCCCTCTCATCCTTCTAAAATCCAGAGTGTACAAGCCCAGCTGCTCCATTCTCTCAGCATGTGACAGTCCCGCCATCCCGGGAACTAACCTTGTAAACCTACGCTGCACTCCCTCAATAGCAAGAATGTCCTTCCTCAAATTAGGGGACCAAAACTGACGGTCGGCGTGGTCTGGTAGGACCAGTTTTCCATGATGACGCATCGCCAAAACTTTTTTAAAAAGGATGTATTGTAAATTGCAAAGTCGTTTATTTCAGGAGTTGCTTACAAAAGAGGAAGGTGACACAACATAAGAGGGCAAATCGGTGGGAGATTGTCTCTTCCCCGCACGGCTCCCGGGGTCAAGGAGATACATTGGAAGAGCAGGCTAGAAGGTGAACGAGAATATAACCCCGCAAGAGAGGTTTTCACAGACGCGCGCACCCTTGGCCAGAAGATCCAGGAGAGGCACTTCAGTCCAACGAGACTTCAGCTTCTCTGCATTCGGTCGAGTGGACAGTGGAAGAAGCCTTAGAGTTCCGCCAGTTAGTTCCAAAAGACAATAGACAATAGGTGCAGGAGTAGGCCATTCGGCCCTCGAGCCAGCACCGCCATTCAATGTGATCATGGCTGATCATCCCCAATCATTGCCCCGTTCCTGCCTACTCCCCATATCCCCTGACTCCGCTATTTTTAAGAGCCCTATCTAGCACTCTCTTGAACGTATCCAGAGAACCGGCCTCTGCCGTCCTGTGAGTCAGAGAATTCCACAGATTCAACACTCTCTGTGAGAAAAAGTTAGGAAAGGAACTGCAGATGCTTGGTTTAAACCGAAGGAGGGCGCAAAAAAGCTGGAGTAACTCGGCAGGACAGGCAGCATCTCTGGAGAGAAGGAACGAGTGACATTTCGGGTTGTGTCTGGAGAAGGGTCTTAACCCGAAATGTTACCCATTCCTTCCTTCCCTCCGGAGACGCTGCCTGTCCCGCTAAGTTACTCCAGCTTTTTTTGCATCTATTCTTTCCAGAGATGCTGCCTGATCCACCGAATTAATCCAGCTCATTAAACACCACCTGCAGTTCTTCGTTTCCCCAGCTAGAGGGCGGCACACATTTGGACAAAATGCTGTCCATTCACTGAGAAAGGTTGCTCATTTTCAGCAGAAATTAGAACACACACACTCACACATAAAAGACGTCTAACTAATTGCATTGCATTGCCAAACAAGGCAACAGGTCGTGGTTAAATATAGAGCATTATTAACAGATCCTGCACTGCGCGTGAGTGGTAAACATCTTGCATAGGCAAGAGAGACAATTCTCTACTTCTTGTGATTGGCCTCATCCTGCAACTATTTTCTGTTTCTAAATGTTTTTTAGTCATCCAGCGAGACCTGGGTGTCCTTGTACACCGGTTACTGAAAGTTGGCGTGCAGGTACAGCAGGCAGTGAAGAAAGTTCATGGAATGTTGGCCTTCATAACAAGAGGATTTCAGTATAGGGGCAAAGAGGTTCATCTGCAGTTGTATAGGGCTCTGGTGAGACCACATCTAGAGTATTGCGTACAGTTTTGGTCTCCTAATTTGAGGAAGGACATCTTTGTGATTGAGGCAGTACAGTGTAGGTTCACGAGATTGATCCTCGTGATTGAGGCAGTGCAGCGAAGGTTCACGAGATTGATCCCTGTGATGGCGGGACTGTCATATGAGGAAAGATACAAAAATACTAGGCTTGTATTCACTGGAGTTTAGAAGGATGAGGGGGCATCTTATAGAAACATGTAAAATTATAAAAGGACTGGACAAGCTAGATGCAGGAAAAATGTTCCCAATGTTGGGTGAGTCCAGAACCAGGGGCCACAGTCTTAGAATAAAGGGGAGGCCATTTAAGACTGAGGTGAGAAAAAACGTTTTCACCCAGAGATTTGTGAATTTGTGGAAGTCCCTGCCACAGAGGGCAGTGGAAGCCAAGTCACTGGATGCATTTAAGAGAGAGTCAGATAGAGCTCTAGGGGCTAGTGGAATCAAGGGATATGGGGAGAAGGCAGGCACGGGTTATTGATTGGGGACGATCAGCCATGATCACAATGAATGGCGGTGCTGGTTCAAAGGGCTGAATGGCCTCCTCCTGCACCTGTTGTCTATGTTTGTGTGTTTGTGTGTATACTCTTTATGCTTTCAAGAGTATTGGACTGATTTTTTTCACCCTTATGTAGAAAGGAATTTAGTTTAGTTTGGACGGACAGTGCGAAAACAGGCCCACCTTCGGCCCCGCGACCCCCGCAGGTATTTCCAGAGGTTCACCTGCATCTCTTCCAACCTCATCTATTGCATCCGCTCCTCTAGGTGTCAGCTGCTCTACATCAGTGAGACCAAGCTCAGGCTTGGTGATCGCTTCGCCCATCACTTCCGCTTGGTTCGCAATAAGCAACCTGATCTCCCGGTGGCCCAGCACTTCAACTCCCCCTCCCATTCTGAATCCGACCTTTCAGTCCTGGGCCTCCTCCATGGCCAGAGTGAGTCCCACCGCAAATTGGAGGAGCAGCACCTCATATTTCACTTGGCCAGTTTACACCCCAGCGGTATGAACATTGACTTCTCCAATTTCAGGTAGTCCTTACTTTCTCCTCCCCTTCTCAGCTCTCCCTCAGCCCTCTGGCTCCTCCTCTTCCTTTCTACTTCCCGCCCCCCCCCCCCCCCCACCCTCATCAGTCTGAAGAAGGGTTTGGCGCAAAACTTTGCCTATTTCCTTCGCTCCTTAGATGCTGCCTCACCCGCTGAGTTTCTCCAGCACTTTTGTCTACCCCCACATCAACATTATCTTACACACACTAGCGACATTTTTTTTTTAACCAAGCCAGTTAACGAAGCAAGTCTTTGGAGTGTGAGAGGATCGGAGCACCCGGAGAAAACTCACGCTGAGAACGTACTAACTCCGCACAGACAAGCGCCCTTCGCTGGGATCGAACCCGGGTCAATGGCGCTGTAAGGTGCTGTAAGGCAGCAACTCTACCGCTGGGTTACACAAAAAGCTGGAGAAACTCAGCGGGTGCAGCAGTATGTAAGGAGCGAAGGAGATAGGCGACGTTTCGGGTCGAGACCCTTCTTCAGACTGGTCAGGGATCACGGAAACGAGAACTCTACCGCTGCACTGTTTATAACGGTGTGACAGTAACATAATATCAGCCCGCCTCCCCGCATTCCATACAATACAGGCTGATCCTGCCACATACTGGGCGAAAGCATCAAATACTGGAGTTCCCATAACGTCCCCCAATGCCAGATGACTAAAAAATGTTTTTTAGTCATCCAGCAAGACTTGGGTGGCCTTGTACACCAGTCACTGAAAGTTGGCGGTGAAGAAGGCTAATGGAATGTTGGCCTTCATAACAAGAGGATTTCAGTATAGGAGCAGAGAGGTTCTTCTGCAGTTGTATAGGGCTCTGGTAAGACCGCATCTGGAGTATTGTGTACAGGTTTGGTCTCCTAGTTTGAGGAAGGGCATCCTCGTGATTGAGGCAGTGCAGCGAAGGTTCACGAGATTGATCCCTGTGAAGGCGGGACTGTCATATGAGGAAAGATACAAAAATACTAGGCTTGTATTCACTGGAGTTTAGAAGGATGAGGGGGGCACCTTATAGAAACATGTAAAATTATAAAAGGACCGGACAAGCTAGATGCAGGAAAAATGCTCCCAATGTTGGGTGAGTCCAGAACCCGGGGCCACAGTCTTAGAATAAAGGGGAGGCCATTTAAGACTGAGGTGAGAAAAAACTTTTTCACCCAGAGATTTGTGAATTTGTGGAATTCCCTGCCACAGAGGGCAGTGGAGGCCAAGTCACTGGATGCATTTAAGAGAGAGTTAGATAGAGCTCTAGGGGCTAGTGTGGAATCAAGGGATATGGGGAGAAGGCAGGCATGGGTTATTGATTGGGGACGATCAGCCATGATCACATTGAATGGCGGTGCTGGCTCGAAGGGCCGAATGGCCTCCTCCTGCACCTATTTTCTATGTTTCTATGTTTTGGTGGAAGGAAAACGGAATGACTAAAGTGAAATATAATGCGTAGGAAAGGGCTGCAACTATTGGTTCAAATCCAAGATAGACACAAAATGCTGGAGTAACTCAGCGGGACAGGCGGCATCTCTGGAGAGAGGTTGGTACAAAATGCTTGAGTAACTCAGCGGGACAGGCAGCATCTCTGGAGAGAAGGAATGGGTGATGTTTCAGGTCAAGTCTGAAGAAGGGTCTCGACCTGAAACGTCACCCATCCCTTCTCTCCAGAGATGCGCTGCCTGTCCCGCTGAGTTACTCCAGCATTTTTGTGTCTATCTTCAAAGTGATTGTTCAGAATCAAGCTAAAAGCATTTGGATGATCATACACTTTTTTTTTACAATTTGCTAAACATCAAAGGAAACTAGTTCCAGAAAGCTAACAGGATCCACATTTTCTGTGAAAGATCACACACACACACATTCTCTCAATAACAATTCTCAGAGGAACAGTTGCAGTAAACGAGAGAGCCAGCAGGTGTCAGTGGTGCGCCGTTGTTCTCGTCTCCCCACACAATGCGTTACACATAAGGATTAGACTGGAGACGATGTGACGCAGAATCCTGATGCATCCCTGTGCATCCCACATCATTCGGAGCCAATTTTTGAAGAAAAAAAATTCACAGTGGAGTTAAGGCTGAGCGGCATCTTTCTTGGTTCCCGACTCGTCATTAATACTTTTTATTGATTAGGATGCAGCAAAAGCTGAGAGCTGCGCCGAGTTTCGCCACTTCTGTGCACGAGGCGGGTATCAGCGAGTAATCCGGCAGCTTCTGAAAAGCCTGGAGGTTTAAACAAAAAAAGAGTTAGATTCAGCTCTTAGGGCTAAAGGAATCAAGTGATATGGAGAAAAAGCAAGAACGGGGTACTGATTTTGGATGATCAGCCATGGTCATATTGAATGGCGGTGCTGTATCGAAGGGCCGAATGGCCTACTCCTGCACCTATTGTCTATTTTTCCAAAAGCATTGAGATGAGAGACTGCAGATGCTGGAATCCCAAACTGCCAACAAACTAGAGAGACAAGGAACATGCAGCTGCTGGTCTACGCCAAAAGGACACAATAGACAATAGACAATAGGTGCAGGAGTAGGCCATTCGGCCCCTCGAGCCAGCACCGCTATTCAATGTGATCATTGGATCATCCACAATCAGTACCCCGTTCCTGCCTTCTCCCCATATCCCCTGAATCCGCTATTTTTAAGGGCTCTATCTAGCTCTCTCTTGAAAGCATCCAGAGAACCGGTCTCCACCACCTTCTGAGGCAGAGAATTCCACAGACTCACAACTCTCTGTGAGAAAAAGTGTTTCCTCGTCTCCATTCTAAATGGCTTACTCCTTATTTGTAAACTGTGTGGCCGCTGGTTCTGAACTCCCCCAACATCGGGAACATGTTTCCTGCCTCTAGCATGTCCAAACCTGCCTCTAGGTTGTCCAAACCTCGTAGTCGTAATCATAGTCAGGTAGCATCTCTGTAGGACATGGATAGGTGACGGTTTGGGTCGGGACTCTTAAGTGTCAGAGCCAAACAGCATGGAAACAGGCCCTACGGCCAACTTGCCCAGTGCCAACCAACATGCCCCATCTACACTAGTCGGGTGTGGTGATCCATATCCCTCTAATCCTAAACCTTCAGATGAATGCTGGTGCGGGAGAGGTGGGGGGTGGGGGGGGGAGCTGGCAGAGAGGAGCGGCAGGACAAAGCCTAGCAAGTGATAGGTGGATACAGGTCAGGGGAGTTGATTGGCAGAAGTAGAGACAAAGAACTGCAGATGCTGGGTTACACCAAAGATAGACACAAAAATGTTCCCAATGTTGGGCGAGTCCAGAACCAGGGGCCACAGTCTTAGAGTAAAGGAGAGGCCATTTAAGACTGAGGTGAGAAAAAACTTTTTCACCCAGAGAGTTGTGAATTTGTGCAATTCCCTGCCATAGAGGGCAGTGGAGGCCAAATCACTGGATGGATTTAAGAGGGAGTTAGATAGAGCTCTGGAGGCTAGTGGAATCAAGGGATGTGGGAGAAGGCAGGCACGGGTTATTGATTGGGGATGATCAGCCATGATCGCAATGAATGGCGGTGCTGGCGCGAAGGGCCGAATGGCCTCATCCTGCACCTATTGTCTATTGTCTCTCTCCCCCTCTCTCTCTCTCCATCTCTCTCTCCCCATCTCTCTCTTTCCCCCTTCTCCCCCAGTGAGAAAACCTGCCTCATAGACAATAGACAATAGACAATAGGTGCAGGAGTAGGCCATTCGGCCCCTCGAGCCAGCACCGCCATTCAATGTGATCATTGGATCATCCACAATCAGTACCCTGTTCCTGCCTTCTCCCCATGTCCCCTGACTCCGCTATTTTTAAGAGCCCGATCTAGCTCCCTCTTCAAAGCATCCAGAGAACATACCTCCACTGCCCTCTGAGGCAGAGAATTCCACAGACTCACCACTCTCTGTGAGAAAAAGTGTTTCCTTGTGTCCATTCTAAATGGCTTACTCCTTATTCTTAAACTATGGACCCTGGTTCTGGACTCCCCCATCATCGGGAACATGTTTCCTGCCTCTAGCATGTCCAAACGCTTAACAATCTTACATGTTTCAATGAGATATCCTCTCATCCTTCTAAACTCCAGCGTGTACAAGCCCAGCTGCTCCATTCTCTCAGTATGACAGTCCCACCATCCCGGGAATTAGCCTTATAAACCTACGCTGCACTCCCTCAATAGCAAGAATGTCCTTCCTCAAATTAGGGAACCAAAACAGCACACAATACTCCAGGTGTGGTCTCACTAGTGCTCTGTACAACTGCAGAAGGGCCTCTTTGCTCCTATATTCGATTCCTCTTGTTATAAAGGCCAGCATGCCATTCGCTTTCTTCACTGCCTGCTGTACCTGCATGTTTTCTTTCATAGACTGATGTACAAGGACACCCAGATCCCCTTGTACTTCCCCTTTTCCCAACTTGACGCCATTTAGATAGCATTGGTTTGACAATTGCACACTGCAAGCTCTGGCTAAAAGTCAGATACCATTGCCTTCTCCCAGGTAGTCGATTCCAGATGGTAGGAATACTCGAAATATTTCTCATTTCCTTTCTGGCACTTACAGCTATTTTCAATAAAACAGTATCTCTGGCAGTTAACTATTGCCAGACCGAAAAAAGCCAGTCTGAAGAAGGGGCCCAGAATGAAAACATCACCCACCGTTTTTCTCCAGAGGTGCTGCCTGGCCCGCTGAGTTACTCCAGCCCTTTGTGTCTCCCCCCCCCCCCCCCCCCCCCCCCCCCACTGCCCCCCCCCCCCCCACCCCCGACGCTTGCCAGGCTGTGTTCTGTCCCCCACCTCTATTTCAGCTCTCACACCACTATTACAGTCAGTCTGAAGAAGGGTCCCAACCCGAAACATCACCCACCCTTTATCTCCAGGGATGCTGCCTGACCCGCTGAAGTCCAGCACATTTCTAGCTTAGTTTGTAGATACAGCACTAGAAACAAGCCCTTCGGCCCGCCGAGTCCGCGCCGACCAGCGATCCCCGCACACTAATGCCCCTGTCCCACTTAGGAAACCTGAACGGAAACCTCTGGAGACTTTGCGCCCCACCCAAGGTTTCCGTGCGGTTCCCGGAGGTTTTTGTCAGGTTCCCGGAGGTTTTTTCAACTTTTTTGAAATAATCGCCGGAACATAGATGAAGCGGAAACCATTTTCGGACCATTAGGGTGACTGACAAAAACCTCCGGGAACCGCACGGAAAACCTGGGTGGGGCGCAAAGTCTCCAGAGGTTTCCGTTCAGGTTTCCTAAGTGGGACAGGGGCATACATTCGGGACAATTTACAATGTCACCAAGCCAACTTGTAAACCTGCAAACCTGTACGTCTTTGGAGCGTGGGAGGAAACCTGTGCACCCGGAGAAAACCCACATGGTCACAGGGATAACATACAAACTCCGTATGAACAGCACCCATACTCCAATTAGAAAGTCGGCCTACTATCACCTTAAGAATATATCGAGGGTTAAAGGACTTATGGTTCAGCAGGATTTGGAAAAACCTGTCCATGCGTTTATCTTCAGTAGACTTGACGACTGTAATGCTGTCTTCACAGGTCTCCCAAAAAAGAAATCGATTAGACAGCTGCAGCTGATTCAGAACGCTGTTGCTCGGTTCCTCTCTAAGACCAAGAAAGTGGATCACTCACTTCAATAGACAATAGACAATAAGTGCAGGAGTAGGCCATTCGGCACTTCGAGCCAGCACCACCATTCAATGTGATCATGGCTGACCATCCCCAATCAGTACCCCGTTCCTGCCTTCTCTCCATATCCCCTTGACTCCGCTATCTTTAAGAACCCTATCTAGCTCTCTCTTGAAAGTATCCAGAGAACCGGCCTCCACCGCCCTCTGAGGCAGAGAATTCCACAGGCTCACCACTCTCTGTGTGAAAATGTGTTTCTTTGTCTCCGTTCTAAAAGGCTTACCCCTTATTCTTAAACTGTGTGGCCCCTGGTTCTGGACTCCCCCATCATCGAGAACATGTTTCCTGCCTCTAGCGTGTCCAATCCCTTAATAATCTTATATGTTTCAATGAGATCCCCTCTCATCCTTCTAAACTCCAGAGTGTACAAGCCCAGCCGCTCCATTCTCTCAGCATATGACAGTCCCGCCATCCCGGGAATTAACCTGGTGAACCTACGCTGCACTTCCTCAATAGCAAGTTTTGTTTTGAGTTTTGAGGTCTTTACTCTGGCTTCCAGTCTGTTAAAGAATTGATTTCAAAATATTAATGTTGGTTTATAAAGCACTGAATGGTCCGGGGGCCAAAATGCATTTCTGATCTCCTGCGACATGATGAACCATCCAGACCTCTGAGGTCAGCTGGGAATTGTCTGCTTTCTGTCCCCAGAGTCAGAACTAAACGTGGAGAAGCAGCGTTTAGTATTTATGCTCCACATATGTGAAACAAACTTTCAGAAAAACGCAGGCTTGTAAACCGACACTGCACTCCCTCAATAGCAAGAATGTCCTTCCTCAAATTGGGGGACCCAAAACTGCACACAATACTCCAGGTGTGGTCTCACTAGGGCTCTACAACTGCAGAAGGACCTCTTTGCTCCTGTACTCAACTCCTCTTGTTGTAAAGGCCAACATGCCATTTGCTTTCCTCACTGCCTGCTATACCTGCATGCTTATGTTTTTTCAGCATGTTGAAAAATGTCCACGAGTAAATGAAAATAGACCCGAGTACCTGCCGCTGGCATCTCCGAGTTTGAATCAAGGGGCAAACTCGGGAGAATTTGTGACTAACTCGGAAAAAGTGGGACAGGGCCTTAATTCTATTTTAGCTTGTTTCTATTTTGTATTATTTTTAAAGACAGTTTTTAATTGCTTTTAATAGCTTTTTAATGTTTTGTGTAAAGCACTTTGAATTGCCTTGATGCCGAAACGTGGTATATAAATAAACTTGCTTGCTTGCTTTTATCCTCCACTCTGAGGATCTACAGGTTTGGTTTCAATGTTATTATTGGAAGCACTTGTGCAAAAAACTAGACAATTTTACAGCTCAGTGAACAGCTTCAATTTTAAACACTTTCCAAAAAGGACATTAAATTAAAAAGCGAGAGAAAGGAGAGAGAGAAGAAAAAAAAGAAAAGAGGGGTGATATACCCGTCGACCCAACCAAACGCCCGCTCTCCCAGAACCTTTCAGTAATTTCGAATTTGTGTTCAAATATTGTGTTGTTCAAGAAAATCAATAAAAGGTGAGCATATTTTTAAAAGTAGACAAAAATGCTGGAGAAACTCAGAGGGTGAGGCAGCATCTATGGAGTGAAGGAAATAGGCAACGTTTCGGGCCAAAACCCTTCTTCAGACTGATGTGGGGGGGGGGGGGGGGGAAGAAAGGAAGAGGCGGAGAGTGGGCTGAGGGAGAGCTGGGAAGGGGGGGAGAAAGTAAGGACTATCTGAAAGGACTACCTGCAGACTGCCCAAGCAAAATATGAGGTGTTGTCCCTCCAATTTGCGGTGGGACTCACTCCAGCCATGGAGGAGGCCCAGGACAGAAAGATCGGATTGGGAATGGGAGGGGGAGTTGAAGTGCTGAGCCACAGGGAGATCAGGTTGGTTATTGCGAACCGAGCGGAGGTGTTGGGCCAAGCCTACGTTTGGTCTCGCCGATGTAGAACAGCTGACATCTAGAGCAGTGGATGCAATAGATGAGGTTGGAGGAGGTGCAGGTGAACCTCTGCGGCATCTGGAAAGACTGCTTGAATGGAGTCAAGAGGGGAGGTAAAACGACAAGTGTAGCATTTCTTGCGGTTGCGATGTAAAGTGGGGGTGGTTCGGGTGGGAAGGGACGAATTGACCAGGGAGGTAAAAGGTGACCACATTTTTAAAAATTGCTTCAATTTATCATTCAAGATAAACCTAATTCTGTCTAGTTGTCATTTCTGTAATCCACATTGTCACTGAAGGGACTTCAGCATTTTTCCAGAATTTAAGTATGTGTTTTTTTGCTGATAGACGACAAAGCGTCGCTGAAAAACAGTCAATTTACTCCATGAAGTCTGAAGAAGGGTTTGGGCCCGAAACGTTGGCTATTTCCTCTGCTCCATAGATGCTGCCTCACCCGCTGAGTTTCTCCGGCATTTATGTCTACCTTTGATTTTCCAGCATCTGGAGTTCCTTTTCTGGAAGTGGCGGCGTTGCCCAAGCCGCTGCGGCTCGCCTGGAGTCCGTCTTTCTTTTCCTTTTTTTTTTGTTTTCTTTTGCCTCGTTAGACGTATGTTTTAGTTTATTATTAGTTGTGTATGTGTGGGGGGTGGGGGAAACTTGTTTTAGTCACTTCCTCGGGGGATGCGACCTTTTCTTTGTCGTGTCCTCGTCTCTGTCTGCCTAATCGCGGAGCTGGCGGCCTCCAACTGGGACCGACCTCGAGGCTCCCGAGGCAGAGCCAGGACTCGCCATCGCGAAGCTGGCCGACTTCGGGGCTGTGGTGGCGCTGCGGCGGGGGCGGCCCAACTTAGGGGCCTCGGAGGCTTCGGCAGCGGGCCCAGTGGCCAACAACGTCGGGAGCTCGCAGGTCCCAGGTTGGTGACCGGTTCTCCGGAGCTCCCGCAACAACAGCTTCGTCCGCTGGACTGGAGGGTGGCAGCTTTGTCCGCCCCAGGCCGCGGAGTTTGAACCGGGATTTACCGTCACCCGGCGGGGGCCCAACATCGAAAGCCTGGATCGCCTCAATGCAGAGGGAGAATGAGAAAGGAAGAGACAAGGACTTTAAGACTTTTGCTTTCCATCACAGTGAGGAGGTGCCTGGTAGACTCACTGTGATGGATGTCAAACTGTGTTCATTGTATGTTCTGTTATTTTATTCTCTGTCATGACTGTAAGGTACGCACTGTTGTTCAAACTGGAGACAGTTTGAATGACAATAAAGGATACTTTATACTTTATACTTAAAAAAACAATTTCCTACATGCCTCTGATATTCCTAGTATTATCAGTTTTGAGTCTGGCTCTAATGGGACTTTCAGTACATTGGAGAGGACGTTGAATACTTCAGTCCAAAAATGTTCTATTTTTGTGCAAAGTACAAAACTGTGGGTTAAAGTGGCTTCTCGGAACTGACACTTGTCGCAGAGAGGGGAAACACTGGGGGAATTTTAAATAAACTTGCTTGCTTGCATTCATCCCCACACTCTGAACATGTACAGGTTTGCAGGCTAATTGGCTCAAGTTATTTTGTAGATTGTCCCCGGTGGGTGTAGGATAGTGCTGGTGAACGGGGATAGCTGGACGGCGCGGACTCGGTGGGATGAAAGGCCTGTTTCCGCGCTGTATCTCTAAACTAAACTTGGTTCAGACAGGAAGAATTATCCCAAAGCTAATGGAATGTTGGCCGTCACAACAAGAAGATTTCAGTACAGGAGTAGAGAGGTTCTTCTGCAGTTGTATAGGGCTCTGGTAAGACCACATCTGGAGTATTGTGTACAGTTTTGGTCTCCTAATTTGAGGAAGGACATCCTTGTGATTGAGGCAGTGCAGCGTAGGTTCACGAGATTGTTCCCTGGGATGGCGGGACTGTCATATGAGGAAAGATGGAAAAGACTAGGCTTGTATTCACTGGAGTTTAGAAGGATGAGGGGGGGGGGTCTTATAGAAACATATAAAATTATAAAAGAACAGGACAAGCTAAATGCAGTAAAAATGTTCCCAATGTTGGGCAAGTCCAGAACCAGGGGCCACACAGTCTCAGAATAAAGGGGAGGCCATTTAAGACTGAGGTGAGAAAAAACATTTTCATCCAGTGAATTGTGAATTTGTGGAATTCGCTGCCACAGAGAGCAGTGGAGGCCAAATCATTGGGTGGATTTAAGTGAGTTAGATAGAGCTCTAGGGGCTAGTGGAGTCAAGGGATATGGGGAGAAGGCAGGCTCTGGTTATTGATAGGGGACAATCAGCCATGATCACAATGAATGGTGGTGTTGGCTCGAAGGGCCGAATGGCCTCCTTCTGCACCTATTTTCTATGACAAGCACGTGGCAGATATGGTCCAGGTCCAATGCAGAGAGGATTACAGCTGGATGTTAGCTTGAGCTCACTGCAAGCCCTTCACTTCCCCATCAGAACAAAACAAACAGCTGGTTTATGTTTCTGCAGACTTGGGAAGTGCAGTCCCCTTTTAGAGCCAAGCCTCCATGCTCCAGCCCTGATTACACTGCAATCTCCTCACGAAGTTCAGTTCAGTTTATTGTCGCGTACGGTGAAAAGCTTTTGTTCCGTGCCAACCAGTCAGCAGAACGACAACAGATGATTACAATCGAGCCATTCGCAGTGTACAGATACATGATATTGGAATACCTTTTTAGTGCAAGGCTGCCAACATCATCAAGGATCCACACCATCCTGGCCACACACTCATCTCTCCGCTGCCTTCAGGTAGAAGGTACAGGAGCCTGAAATCTGCAACATCCAGGTTCAGGAACAGCTGCTTTCCCACAGCCATCAGGCTATTAAACATGACATCAAACAAACTCTGAACTATAGCAGCCTATTGCACTTTATCTGTTTATTTATGTGTATTATATATGGTCTTTGCTATATAGACACACTGAACCGTTCTGTATTTATGCCTACAATATTCTGTTGTGCTGCAGCAAGCAAGAATTTCATTGTCCTCTCTGGGACACAGGACAATAAACTCTCTTGACTTGACTTGACACATATTTGACACATACACATACAAGATGTGCAGTCAAATAAAAGTGACAATGCCCGCAGATTGTGCAACAACAACAGAACAGAACAGAACAGAACAGAACAGATCAAGTCCGATCAAGGATAGCCCGAGGGTCACCAATGAGGTAGATAGTAGTTCAGCACTGCTCTCTAGTTGGTGAGAGGATGATTCAGTTGCCTGAGAACAGGTGGGAAGAAACTGTCGCTGAATCTGGAGGTGTGCGTTCGTTTTCACACTTCTGTACCTCGTGCCCGATGGGAGAGGGGAGAAGAGGGAGTGACCGGGGGTGAGACTGGTCCTTGATTATGCTGCTGCCCTTGCCGAGGCAGCGTGAGGTGCAGATGGAGTCAACGGAAGGGAGGTTGGTTTGTGTGATGGTCTTGGCTGGGTCCACAATTCTGTGGCAAAGAATTCCACCAGTTTCAGTTATAGTTTTTAGTTTAGTTGAGGGATACAGCGCGGAAACAGGCCCTTCGGCCCACCAGGTCCACACTGACCTGCGATCCCCGAACATCAACACTATCCTACACCCACTAGGGACAATTTACATTTTGCACAAGCCAATTAACTTACGAACCTGCACGTCTTTGGAGTGTGGGAGGAAACCGAAGATCTCAGAGAAAACCCACCAGGTCACGGGGAGAACGTACAAACTCTGTATGGACAGCACCCGTAGTCGGGATCGAACCCGGGTCTCCGGCGCTGCAAGCGCTTTACGGCAGCGACTCTACCGCTGGGCCACCGTGACCACGCGTAGATCCACATAAAGAAAGCCCGCATTATAACAGAAACAAACAAAAGCAAAAACAGGTAGGCAGATTACTGTCTAAATGGTGTCAAGTTGGGAAAAGGGAAGTATAACGGGATCTGGGGGTCACATGTTCCCGATGTTGGGGGAGTCCAGAACCAGGGGCCACAGGTTAAGAATAAGGGGTGAGCCATTTAGAACGGAGACGAGGAAACACTTTTTCTCACAGAGAGTGGTGAGTCTGTGGAATTCTCTGCCTCAGAGGGCGGTGGAGGCCGTTTCTCTGGATGCTTTCACGAGAGAGCTAGATAGGGCTCTTAAAAATAGCGGAGTCAGGGGATATGGGGAGAAGGCAGGAAAGGGGTACTGATTGGGGATGATCAGCCATGATCATATTGAATGGCGGTGCTGGCTCGAAGGACCGAATGGCCTACTCCTGCACCTATTGTCTATTGTCTATTATGAACTTATTCTGCCAATCCCAAGGCGCTCCAGGGTGTAACTAGTAGCCTGCGTTCTTTAACGAAAGTGTCCGCTATTAACCGAAATCCATTATCGAGATCGTAACGATGAGGGATTATTCTACTTACCACAGAACTTTCCGGAAACTCCTCGGCCGACCGGTGTACGAGTGTGTCGGCCTTGTTCCCGACCTTCACATAGATGCAGTTAGCGGCGGCGTCATCAGGCACGCTGAGCTTCTCGTAGTCAAAGTCCGTCAGCTGCTCCATGGCCTGCAGGAGAGAGGCAACCCCTCCCGGGAATTAGTTCAGAGACACAGCACGGAAACAGGCCCTTCGGCCCACCCAGACAGTATTCCTCTCACGATTTTGCACACCTCTACAAGGCAATAGAAAATAGGTGCAGGAGTAGGCCATTCGGCCCTTCCAGCCAGCACCGCCATTCAATGTGATCATAGCTGATCATCCCCAATCAGTAGCCCGTTCCTGCCTTCTCCCCATATCCCCTGTCTCCGCTATTGTACAAGAACTACCTTTTCTAGAGCCACTTTCTTAAGTACCCTGGGATGCAGACCATCAGGCCCAGGGGATTTATCAGTCCCATCAGTCTACCCAACACTATTTCCTGCCTAATGTGGATATTCCTTCAGTTCCTCCGTCACCCCAGATCCTCTGGCCACTAGTACATCAGGAAGATTGTTTGTGACCTCCTTAGTGAAGAGCTCCTTCTGCAATTGTATTGGGCCTTAGTGAGACCGCACCTAGAGTATTGTGAGCAGTTTTCGTCCCCGAATTAGAGGAAGGACATTCTTGCTATTGAGGGAGTGCAGCGTAGGTTTACAAGGTTAATTCCCGGGATGGCGGGACTGTCATATGCTGAGAGAATGGAGCAGCTGGGCTTGTACACTCTGGAGTTTAGAAGGATGAGAGGATATCTCATTGAAACATGTAAGATTGTTAAGGGTTTGGACAGGCTAGAGGCAGGAAACATGTTCCCGATGTTGGGGGAGTCCAGAACCAGGGGCCACACAGTTTAGGAATAAGGAGTAAGCCATTTAGAACGGAGGCGAGGAAACACTTTTTCTCACAGAGAGTGGTGAGTCTGCGGAATTCTCTGCCTCAGAGGGCGGTGGAGGTCGGTTCTCTGAATGCTTTCAAGAGAGAGCTAGATAGGGCTCTTAAAGATAGCGGAGTCAGGGGATATGGGGAGAAGGCAGGAACGGGGTAGTGATTGGGGATGATCACATTGAATGGCGGTGCTGGCTCGAAGGGCCGAATGGCCTACTCCTGCACCCATTGTCTATTGTCTGTTGTCTACTGTTATGAATTATATTCGCATATTCTGTTGTGCTGCAGCAAGTAAGACTTTAATTGTCGCGTCCGGGACATATGACAATAAAACATTCTTGGCTCTTGAATTTTGACATCTCTTGTTTCCCTTTCCCCTGGCTCTCACTGAAGTAGGGTCTTGGCCCGAAACATCACCCATTCTTTTTCTCCAGAGATGCTGCCTGTCCCGCTGAGTTACTCCAGCTATTTGTGTCTACCCAAGTCAAGCTGCCTTACCTTGATGGTCTTCTGAGCGACATCACTGCTGCCCACGACAATGGTGCTGGGACCGCCCATGCTGCAGAAGCTCTTCAAGTGATGAGGTTCTGGGACGTGTACCACAGAGACTGTGAAGTCCTAGAGATAACAAACAGATATGATCAGTCTTGGATCAGATCAGTTTCAGACATTTCAGAGCTAAATGCAGTCAAGTTGGGAAAAGAAGAAGTACAACGGGGTCTGGGGGTCCTTGTTCATCGGTCAATGAAAGTAAGCATGCAGGTACAGCAGGCAGTGAAGAAAGCGAATGGCATGTTGGCCTTCATAGCAAGAGCAACTGGTGGACAAACTGGGGGACTTGGGACTTCCACACTCCACCTGCATGTGGATAAATAGCTTCCTGTCGGGCCGCAGCCAGAGAGTCAGAATGGGCCTTCACACATCCACGGCCCTCAGCCTCAGTACCGGCTCTCCACAGGGCTGCGTGCTGAGCCCCCTGCTTTACACCATCTACACACATGACTGCACCTCCGCCCACCACAGCAACACCATTGTCAAATTTGCAGATGACACTACGGTGGTGGGGCTCATCTCCGGGGGGGGGAGGGGGGGGGGGGGGCGAGTACGCCTATCGGGATGAGGTGGAGCAGCTGACAGTGTGGTGTGGAGAAAATAACCTGCTCCTGAACACCTTAAAGACCAAGGAGACAATAATAGACTTCAGGAATAACAAAACGGACATGGTACCACTAATCATCAGAGGGGACTGTGTGGAGAGGTGGCGGATTTCCGCTTCCTGGGAATCCATATTGAGGAGGACCTGACATGGAGCGTGAACACCTCTGCGCTGCTGAAAAAGGTCCAGCACAGACTGCACTTCCTGAGGGTGCTCAGGAAGAATAACATCACACAGAAACTGCTGCTGTCCTTTTATCGGTGCTCCATCGAGAGCATCCTAACATACTGTGTATGCGTGTGGTACACCAGCTGCACAGCAGCTCAGAGGAAAGCGCTCCAGAGGGCCATTGACAACACCCAGAGGATTGTCGGCTGCCCTCTCCTTGCCTTGGAGGACTTACACAGTTCCCGCTGCATCAAAAAATCCCAGAATATTATAAAGGACATTTCCCACCCCGGACACTCCCTGTTTGAACTGTTGCCGTCAGGCAGACGGTACAGATCTACAAGGACAAGGAAAAACAGACTTAAAAACAGTTTTTACCCCACTGCTATAAAGGCACTAAATGTAGCCGCCAAGGAACGCGGGGACTAAGGGACTGTGGTTGGTACACTGTGAAATCGACAGAAGGATGTAGGGTTGGGTGTTTATGCGTGCTGTTTTCATATTTCATATTTATTTTAGTTGTTTATCTTTTTTAATATATTATCTTGTATGTATCGTTAGCTTTTATGGTTTGAATGGTGCACTGACTGGTTGACATTTTTTAATTTCGTTGTACATGGTTCATGTTACAATGACAATAAAAAAATCACTACTGAGTTGAGCATAGAAGCAAAGAGGACCTTCTGCAGTTGTACAAGGCCCTAGTGAGACCACACCTGGAGTATTGTGTGCAGTTTTGGTCCCCTAATTTGTGGAAGGACATTCTTGCTATTGAGGGAGTGCAGCGTAGGTTTACAAGGTTAATTCCCGGGATGGCGGGACTGTCATACGCCAAGAGAATGGAGCGGCTGGGCTTGTACACTCTGGAGCAGTGACGTGCGGTGAGGTCAATGGCTGGGGAGGCACTGGCTTCTACCCCATCCTAACTTAGTTGTGTGTGTGTGTGTTAGTTGTCTGTGCGTGATGTGTTTGGGAGGAGAGGAGAGAAGGGAGGGAGGGAGGGAACGGAGGAAGGAGAGAAGGGAAAAGAGAGAGAGGAAAGAGGGAAGGAATGAGAGAAGGGAGGGAGGGAAGAAGGGAAGGGAGGGAGAGAAGGGAAGGAGAGAAGGGAGGGAGAGGGCTGGCGGCGGGAGTGGATGCCGGGCTCCCAAGCCGAGAGTAGATAACGCCACCGTGGGACCCAATTGGGAGCTCCCAGCGGCCCAGAGCCTCCGAATCGGCCACGACAAATCAACGAATGAACAAACCAGTCAGCGCTGGACGCAGTGGAACCCAGTGCTGCGCCGCCGCTGCTGAAGCTGGCTAATGTGAAGGGAGAGTGAGGTAGCGTCAATTACGTGGGCTCAGCCTACGTAATTGACGCTCGCTCTCCCTCCACTGGGCTCAGGACACGCCCCCTTGTGAGGCAGATGTGGTCGCTGCCTCCCCTAGAGCTTTTTCTGTGCACCTTTATGATGAGACCAGTGAGTACAAATTTAATATAGTTATATGTGAAATAATTTACCTGGACTATGGAAGGTGAGAACATGTAATGGGGTTCACAAGGGGTTTACACACATTACATTGGTGACACACATGGAGATAGTAACAGGCACATGCTTATTGCCCGCGCTCCATGCAGTTTCTGAGGGGTTGCACAATCCAAGGGGAGGCTCGTCGCTGCCTCACCTCTCATCTCTTCATGAATTTGCAGCTATTTTGACTATAAAAATGATTAGATTCATATAAAAAGGACATTTATAACACAGATCAGTGGAAAAATCTTTATATTTATTTTATTTTATTATTATTTTACTTTACTTTTCTTAACAGCTATTTTCGTTGGAAGTATGACAGGTGAGGCTCTGCCTCCCCTGCCCCCCCTGCCCGCACGTCCCTGCTCTGGAGTTTAGAAGGATGAGAGGGGATCGTATTGAAACATATACGATTATTAAGGGTTTGGACACGCTAGAGGCAGGAAACATACTTGGCGAATAAAGTGCGATTCTGATTCTGAGATGGTGCATTAATCGAAGGTAGACAAAAAGCTGGAGAAACTCAGCGGGTGAGGCAGCATCTATGGAGAGAAGGAATGGGTGACGTTTCGGGTCAAGGGTCTACACCCGAAACGTCACCCATTCCTTCTCTCCATAGATGCTGCCTCACCCGCTGAGTTTCTCCGGCTTTTTGCCCACCTTTAAACAATCATAGTTAAGTTTAGTTTAGAGACACAGCGTGGACACAGGCCCTTCGGCCCAGCGATTCTCCGCCGACCCGCGATCACCTGGACGCTAGTTCAATCCCACACACACGAGCGACAATTTACAGACTCAATTTCTGGTCTCCAGCTGGAGGCGTGGGTTCGAATCCCACCTCTGACACCATGTTGGTTTTTAAGTCCTTGGAATAATAAAGACCTCACACCATGTCAGGTTATACACTGTTTATTTAGAATAAACAACTACAAGCTCTCACTTGCGAGTTTACTTCAGACTGACGAGTGCAGTAAACCGCGACGTTAATAAGCTAATGGGCGTAACTACAAAAGCATGACTCATAACATGAGCCACTAATTTACACCAATTAACCAACGTACCTGCACGTCTTTGGAATGCGGGAGCGCGCGGTCACAGGGAGAACATGCGAACCCATAGTCAGGATCGAACCCGGTGAGGCAGCAACTCTACTGCTGCGCCATAATCGGGGGGGGGAGGTGGGGAGGGGGGGGGGGAGGTGAGGGAGGGGGGAGGAATATTTTTGCAGCAAACCTCACCTTGAAGGCGTCGGCGACAAATTCGGCCCCCCTGCGATTGGTCCATTTCGAGATCCCGACAAAGAACTCGCGCCCTGGTGTAGAATCCGATTGGTCGGGAAGTGCGTGGGATAGAAGAGGGAAAATATGTCAGGAAAGATCTGCAGGTTTTAAATCGAAGACGGACACAAAATGCTGGAGCAAGTCAGGCAGCATCTCTGGCGAAAGAAGGAATGGTTGACATTTGGGGTTGAGACCCTTGTTCAGACCACTTCAGACTCCTCCTCCCATTCCCGCACTGACCTTTCTGTCCTGGGCCTCCTCCATTGTCAAAGTCAAAAGTCAAACAAACTTTATCGTCATTTAGAAATACATTGATATATGCAGTTCCAAACGACATTACGTTGCATTTGGCTCCCTGTGCAACACGATCAATTAACAGAAGGATAGACATGGATAAAATGGATAAAAAGGATAAAAGGATAAATAGACAATGGTGGCAGCCCATTACATGGCATTCAGGAGTCTGATGGCTCGTGGAAAGAAGCTGTTGCAGAACCTTGATGTTCTGCTCCTTATGCTGCGATATCTTTTGCCCGAGGGCAGCAGAGTGAACAGTCCGTGATGGAGATGTGTGGGGTCTTTTATAATACTGCTGGCCTTAGACACGCAACGTTTGGTCGCAATATCCCCGATTGAGGGGAGGGAGGTCCCGATGATTTTTTCCGCTGTCCTCACCACTCTCTGCACGGACTTCCAGTCAGAGGCTTTACAGTCCCCAAACCAGACAGAGATACAGCTGGTCAAAATACTCCCTATGGTGCCCCTGTAGAAAGTAGTGAGGATGGGATGGGGGAGGTGAGCTCTTCTCATCCGGCGCAGAAAGTGCAACCGCTGCTGCGCTCAACTGTTGATGAGTGAGGTCCAGCACAAATTTGAGGAACAGCACCTGATATTTCGCTTGGGCAGCTTATACACCCCAGCGGTATGAACATTGAATTCTCTAACTTCAAATAGCCCTTACTTTCTCTCTCTCTCCATCCCGTCCCCCTTCCCAGTTCTCCCACCAATCTTACTGTCTCCGCCAACATTCTATCTCTGTCCCGCCCAGTCCCCTGACATCAGTTTGAAGAAGGGTCTCGACCCGAAACGTCACCCATTCCTTCTCTCCGGAGATGCTGCCTGTCCCGCTGAGTTACTCCAGCATTTTGTGTCTTTCTGGGGAAAAATATATATATGGGATTTGTAGGAAGCAACTGCAGATGCTGGTTTACACCGAAGATAGACACAAAGTGCTGGAGTAGCCCAACGGGACAGGCATCAACTCTGAAGGAAAGGAATGGATGACGTTTCAGGTCGAGTCCCTTCTTCAGTTCCAATAAAATTGCCACCCATTCCTTCTCACCAGAGATGCTGCCTGTCCCGCTGAGTTACTCCAGAAATCACCCATTCCTTCTCACCAGAGATGCTGCCTGTCCCGCAGAGTTACTCCAGATTGTCTGGTGAAGAGTTTCGACCAAAAACGCCGCCTATTTCCTTCGCTGCAAAGATGCTTTCTCGCCCGCTGAGTTTCTCCAGCATTTTTGTCTACCCCAGATTTTTTGTGTGTGTGTGTGTGTATGTATATATATATATATATATATATATATATATATATACATATACATATATATATGTATGTGTGTGTGTGTGTGTGTGTGTGTGTGTACATAGACACACACTGAACTTTTTTTTTCTCGTTTATTATCTTGGTAACAGTGTAATATGTTTACATTATAATAAGGGGTCGGCCATTTTGAACGGAGACGAGGAAACACTTTTTTCACACAGAAAGTTGTGAGTCTGTGGAATTCTCTGCCTCAGAGGGCGGTGGAGGCCGGTTCTCTGGATACTTTCAAGAGAGAGCTGGATAGGGCTCTTAAAGATAGCAGAGTCGGGGGATATGGGGAGAACGCAGGAACGGGGTACTGATTGGGGATGATCAGCCATGATCACATTGAATGGTGGTGCTGGCTCAAAGGGCCGAATGGCCTACTCCTGCACCTATTGTCTGTTGTCTACATCAAGGGTGGGGAACCTGCGGCCTTCTAGGCCTTTGAATGAATCCAAATTTTGTAGAACAAATCCATTTGTTTTTATTAATATGCTTTTGTTCGTCTTTTATTATTTTTATTTTAATCTTAAAATGAACGTATTTTAAATACTTAACAGAAGATTCAACTAAATAATCCTATAATTAATTGAACTCTCTTGGATGCGGCCTTATTAGATTACAGCTAACTTAATGCGGCCTTCCGACATGAAAAGGTTCCCCACCCCTGGTCTACATATTCTGTTGTGCTGCTGCAAGTAAGAATTTCATTGTTATATTCATTTATATTGGTTATGTGTTGAAATCACTGCTAGACTGGACAAGCAGCATTAACTAGTGAAACCAGTCAACACAAGTATCGGTGGCATGGTGGCATAGTGGTCGAGTTGGGGGAGGAGGGGAGGAGGGGAGGAGGGGGGGAGGGGAGTCAGTCTCAGTCCGTTTCACGACAGAAGGGGGAGGAGTTGAAAACTTTGATACGGGACAGTCTTGCAGAGCTGTACGCAAATTATGTGCCTGGTGCAGGTGATGATAAAGAAACCATTGACCATTGAACCAAAGTTAGAATCGATAATGTTTTAAAGAAGGAACTGCAGATGCTGGAGAATCGAGGGTACACAAAAAGCTGGAGAAACTCAGCAGGCGCAGCAGCATCTAAGGAGCGAAGGATATAGGCGACGTTTTGGGTCGAGACCCTTCTTCAGACTGGTCAGGGATCAGGAAAACGAGAGATATAGATGGTGATGTGGAGGGATAAAGAACAATGAATGAAAGATATGCAAAAAAGTATTGATGATAAAGGAAACAGGCCATTGTAAGCTGTTTGTAGTGTGAAAATGAGAAAATGAGGGCTTAAACATTGAATTTTCTCAATTCTGTTAACCCAGATTGCCTCCTCCCCCTTCCCACCTCTCCCTCAGCCCTCGGGCCCTGACATTCCTTCTCCATCTCCCCCCCCCCCCCCCCCCCCCCACACCCAAGTCGCACTAGCTTCTCATTTTCACACTACAAACAGCTTACAATGGCCTGTTTCCTTTATCATCAATACTTTTTTGCATATCTTTCATTCATTGTTCTTTATCTCTCCACATCACTGTCTATATCTCTCGTTTCCCTGATCCATGACCAGTCTGAAGAAGGGTCTCGACCCGAAACGTCGCCTATCTCCTTCGCTCCTTAGATGCTGCTGCACCCGCTGAGTTTCTCCAGCTTTTTGTGTAATCCTTAGAATCAATAATGCTAGGGTGGGGTTTAACGGTACCGGGACGTGGCGCCGATGGACGAGAAGCCGAAGCAAAGTGGAAGCCAAATAGTGGAATGGAAACAAAGCCGAAACACCAACTAACCGAGGGCAGGACGCCTAAAACCAACTAACTGAAAGGACGGGACGCCTAAAAGCAAACTCGCCGAATGGCTGCTCTGCCGAAACATCACCTACCCAAAAGGCCGCCCTGCCGAAACGCCACCTACCCAAAAGGCGGCGTTGCCTACAAGCCAACGAACCGACTGCCGTTCAACAGAAAAGTCAAATAATGGACATGACGTTGCCGGGGGACGGGACCTGTCAGCGATTGGTCCAGACCCCCGCGTCCATCTGGGTTAACATCTCCACCGGCGGGATGGTGGGGTTCATTTTCCCACACAAGCCATAGGTGCCTGGGCAATTGGAACCCGAGCGCCAAGTTGAACGCGGCCGAAGGTGCGCATCCCTCGGGACAGCCCCCACTCTCCCACGGCAACCCTCCGCCTCGTCTCCCCCGTTCGGCCAGACTGTGACGGCCTGTGGGTCGGGTGGAGTGGAGGTGTGGGACAATATTCATGCCTACACAGTGATGTGTTGGACGCGGGGGTCTGGACAAATCGCTGACAATTCCCCCCCCCCCCCCCCCCCCCCGGCATAGTCATGTCCATTATTTGACTTTTCTGTTGAGCGCCCATTTGGTTCGTTGGGTTGTAGGCGACACCACGTACAGGCAGGTGGCGTTTTGGCAGAGCAGCCATTCGGTCAGTTTGCCTTTAGGCGACACAGCCTTTTGGTCAGTTTGCATTTAGGCATCCCGCCCTTTCGGTTAGTTGGCTTTTAAGCGTCCCAACCTTTCCGTTATTTGGCTTGCACTTCTTTGCTTCGGCTTCTGGTTCATCTGCGCCACGTCCGCACACGGTGTTTAACTTGCTCAGGAAGATCTGAAGCTCAAAACATCGCAATCAACACCAAAATAGGCATCTTTAACTCAAATGTGAAACAGGTGACGCTGTATGGATCAGAGACATGCAAAACAACAAAATACCCCACAAACAGGCTGCAAACATTCACTAACACCTGCCTTATGAGAATACTCAACATCTGGTGGAAATACAAAGTAAGCAAAGCTATTTACAATATACATCAATAATTTGGATGAAGGGGTTCAAAGTAACATTAGCAAATTTGCAGATGACACAAAGCTGGGTGGCAGTGTGAACTGTGAGGAGGATGTTATGAGAATGCAGGGTGACTTGGACAGGATGGGGGAGTGGGCAGATGCATGGCATGTGAAGTGTAATGCGGATAAATGTGAGGTTATCCACTTTGGTAGCAAAAAATAGGAAGGCAGATTACTATCTAAATAACGTCATGTTGGGAAAAAGGGAAGTACAACGGGATCTGGGGGTCCTTGTTCATCAGTCTATGTAAGTAAGCATGCAGGTACAGCAGGTAGTGAAGAAAGCGAATGGCATGTTGGCCTTTATACACGAGGAATCGAATATAGGAGCAAAGAGGTCTTTCTGCAGTTGTACAGAGCCCCAGTGAGACCACACCTGTAGTATTGTGTGCTGTTTTGGTCCCCTAATTTGAGGAAGGACATTCTTGCTATTGAGGGAATTCAGTGAAGGTTTACATGGTTAATTCCCGGGATGGCTGGACTGTCATATGCTGAGAGAATGGAGCGGCTGGGCTTGCACACTCTGGAGTTTAGAAGGATGAGAGGGTATATCATTGAAACATATAAGATTGTTAAGGGTTTGGACACGCTAGAGGCAGGAAACATGTTCCCGATGTTTGGAGAGTCCAGAACCATGGGCCACAGTTTTAGAATAAGGAGTAAGCCATTTAGAACGGAGTTGAGGAAACACATTTTCACACAGAGAGTTGTGAGTCTGTGGAATTCTCTGCCTCAGAGGGCGGTGGAGGCAGGTTCTCTGGATGCTTTCAAGAGAGAGCTAGATAGGGCTCTTAAAAATAGCGGAGTCAGGGGATATGGAGAGAAGGCAGGAACGGGGTACTGATTGGGGATGATCAGCCATGCTCACATTGAATAGCGGTGCTGGCTACTGCTGCACCTATTGTCTATTGTCTATTGTCTATTGACCTGCGGAAAAGAACAAGCCAGGAGCCCATTGACTTACAAATCCAAAGGAGAAAATGGAGTTCGATTGGACACACCCTCAGGAAACCTGCCACAAGCATCACCCGGCAAGCCCTGAAATAGAATCCCCAAAGGAAAAAGGAAAAGAGGTCGCCCCAGGAACAGCTGGAGAAACATAGAAACATAGAAAATAGGTACAGGAGTAGGCCATTCGGCCCTCCGTGCCTGCACTGCCATTCAATATGATCATGGCTGATCATCCAACTCAGTATCCTATACCTGCCTTCTCTCCATATCCCCTGATCCCCTTAGCCACAAGGGCCACATGTGACTCCCTCTTAAATATAGCCAATGAACTGGCCTCAACTACCTTCTGTGGCAGAGAATTCCACAGATTCACCACTCTCTGTGTGAAAAATGTTTTTCTCATCTTGGTCCTAAAAGATTTCCCCCTTATCCTTCTAAGGTGTCCAGAGAAGAGGTGGCCAGAAGTGTCTGAGAGTGGGCTCAACGGGGGAGATCTCGATAGAACTGCCAACAACCGAGTGAGGTGGAGGTCATTTGTCAATGGTCTATGCTCCCCAGAGGAGCAAAGGGGTTTAAGAAGAGGAAGATTGAACCAAAGTGCATTAAATCGGAACAGGAAGAGGTGGGGGCGGGGGGGAGACAAAGAGGAGAAGACGCAAAAAATGAAAAATAAAATGAAAATTCTGGTAAAGCCATGGTTTTACCGGTGAACAAGACGTCGCTGCCGTCTAGTGTAGCGGTCTCATCTGTCACCTCCAGCACTCGTAGCTTCAACTCCTGTAGTATGCTCTTCACTGTGTCCACCTGAAACATAAATTGGTGTCAACACATGTAACGAGGTACACTGAAAAGCTTTTCTTTAGGTTCGTTTAGCGATACAGTGCGGAAACAGGCCCTTCGGCCCACCGGGTCCCTGCCGGCCAGCGATCCCTGCACATTAACACTATCCTACACCTACTGGAGACCACACCTGGGGTATTGTGTGCAGTTTTGCTCTCCTAATTTGAGGAAGGACATTCTTACTATTGAGGGAGTGCAGCGTAGGTTCACAAGGTTAATTCGCGGGAAGGCGGGACTGTCATATGCTGAGAGAATGCAGCGGCTGGGCTTGTATTCGCTGGAATTTAGAAGGATGAGAGGGCATCTCATTGAAACATATAAGATTGTTACGGGTTTGGACGCTAGAGGCAGGAAACATGTTCCCGATGCAGGGGGAGTCCAGAACCAGGGGCCACACAGTTTAAAATTCACTGGTATTTAAGCTTGTATTCACTGGAATTTAGAAGAATGAGAGGATATCTTATAGAAACATATAAAATTCTTAAGGGATTATTTAGCAGAGAAACAGGCCCTTCGCCCCACCGGGTCCGCACCGACCAGCGATCCCTGCACATTAACATTATCCTACACCCACTAGGGACAATTTTTTTACATTTACCAAGCCAATTAACCTACAAACCCTGCACGTCTTTGGAGTGTGGGAGGAAACCGAAGATGTCGGAGAAAACCCACGCAAGTCAAGGGGAGAACGTGCAAACTCCGTACAGACAGCACCCGTAGTCGGGATAGAAGCCGGGTCTCCGGCGCTGTGAGGCAGCAGCTCTACTGTTGCCTGACCCGCTGAGTTACTCCAGCACTTAGTGCCCATCTGCAATTTAAAGCCATCGATCGCTTCATTTTAAATCCCTGCAGGCTTGCGAGTTTGTAGGTTAATTGTCACTGGTGCAGTGAGAAAGTGGAACTCGAGTGAACACGGGTGATCGAAGGTCAGTGTGGACTCAGGGCACATGCTCCACGCTGCATCTCCAAACTCAGCTGAAAGCACAGAGAAATCTCCCTTGGCAGGAAGCCTCACTGCAGAGGGAGGAAATGATACACAGATGTGCATGTTCACCACAAACAGATGGGGCCCCGGTCAAAGGTCGGGGAAACAATCTGCAAGAGGGAATACGAAGGGAAAGAAAAATGCTGGAGAGAGAGCTGAGGACTAGGAGCATAGAAACAAAGAAAATAGGTGCAGGAGTAGGCCATTCGCCCCTTCGAGCCAGCATCGCCATTCAATAGACAATAGACAATAGGTGCAGGAGAAGGCCATTCGGCCCGTCGAGCCAGCACCGCCATTCAATAGACAATAGACAATAGGTGCAGGAGTAGGCCATTCGGCCCTTCAAGCCAGCACCGCCATTCAATAGACAATAGACAATAGGTGCAGGAGTAGGCCATTCGGCCCTTTGAGCTAGCACCACCATTCAATAGACAATAGAGAATAGGTGCAGGAGTAGGCCATTCGGCCCCTCAAGCCTGCACTGTCATTCAATAGACAATAGACAATAGGTGCAGGAGTAGGCCATTCGGCCCTTCAAGCCAGCACCGCCATTCAACAGACAATAGACAATAGGTGCAGGAGTAGGCCATTTGGCCCTTCAAGCCAGCACCGCCATTCAATGTGATAATGGCTGATCATCCCCAATCAGTACCCCGTTCCTGCCTTCTCCCCATATCCCCTGACTCCGCTATCTTTAAGAGCCCTATCTAGCTCTCTCTTGAAAGTTTACAGAGCCTCCACCTCCCTCTGAGGCAGAGAATTCCACAGACTCACAACTCTCTGTGCGAAAAAATTCAATTTGATCGTGGCTGATCATCCAGAATAAGTAACCCCATTCCTGCTTTCTCCCCATATCCCTCGATTCCTTTAGCCCTGACAGCTAAATGTAACGGGCCTGTCCCACTTGGTGATTTATTTCGAAGACTGCCGGCGTCATTGAGTGACGTATCAGGATCGCCGAAAGATTTTGAACATTTCAAGATCCAGCGGCTACAAAAAAAAATGTTGTGACACTTGAGGAGACACCGCGCGTCATACGTCTTCACGACACGTCACCGCCGCGACTTTTTCGGTGACCTGATACGTCAGTCAATGATGCCGGCTGTCGCCGAAAAAATCGGCAAGTGGGACAGGCCCTTAACTCTCTCTTGTAAACATCCAGTGAATTTGCCTCCCCTGCCTTCTGTGGCAGAGAATTCCCCAGATTCACAAAAAGTGGCTTCCTCATCTCAGTCCTAACTGGCCTACCCCTTTATTTTTAGTTTAGTTCAGAGATACAGCGCAGAAACAGGCCCTTCAGCCCACCGGGTCCGCGCCAACCAGACGATCCCGCAGATTAACACTATCCTATGCCAACAAGGGACAATTTTTACATTCACCAAGCCAAATTAACCTGCAAACCTGCATGTCTTTGGAGTGCGGGAGGAAACCGAAGATCTCGGAGAAAACCCACGCAGGTCACAGGGAGAACGTACAAACTCCATACAGACAGCGCCCGTAGTCGGGATCGAACCCGGATCGCTGGCGCTGCATTCGCTGTAAGGTAGCAACTCTGCCGCTGCACCACTCTGACCGCAGTTCTTAAACTGTGTCTCCCTGGTTCTGGGCTCCCCCAACATGAGGAACATTTTTTCCTGCATCTAGCCTGCTCAATCCCTTAAGAAATGTAGACGTTTCTATAAGATCCCCTCTCATCCTTCTAAATTCCAGAGAATAGAGAATGATCATATTCACATCACCTCTGCTGCATCCCTGGCCCGGGAGAAAGGGTTGCCAACTTTCTCACTGCCAAATAAGGGACAAAAGGTCAAAATACGGGACAAATTTCCCACGGCAATCCGTTGACCGACTGGGCCGTGTCTGGGTGAACGATGAGTTGGCCCCGGGTGCTGGACTGCACACAAAGCCCAGCCGGCGGGCCAGCTGAGGAGTTTTGGCCCAGGGGTCGCGCGCAAAGTCCGGCGCCCCGTCCAACTCACGATAAACCGACGATCGGCCGTGAGAAGGAGGGGTGGTGGTGGTGGTGGTGTCGGCGGTCAGCGAACGTCCGGAGATCGGACAGCTGGTCGGGCTGCCGACCGACCGACGGGGCCACGGGCGAGGCGCTGCTGCTGCTGCACTCCATGGGCTGCACTACGTTGGGACGGGTGAGGTGGGGACCGACCCGACAGTCCCCTCGACCCGAGTAGTAGCGGTCAAATACTGGACAAGGGAGAAAACAATTTAGCGGGAAACCAATATACGGGATGTCCCGGCTAATACGGGACAGTTGGCAACCCGACCAGAGAGAACAGAAATGGCAGGACATACACACACACACACAGATACACACACACACACCCACACACACACAAACACACACAGACACAGACACACACACACACACACACACACACACACAGACACACACTCACACACCCACACAAACACAAACACACACACACACACCCAAACACACACACACACACACACACACAAAAACACCAAGGAAATCCAGTGGGAACTGCATATCATGCAGCTGGTCTTCGAGAAACAAGCCCACGCCTCTCCCAATAGCTGTTCTGCAACTGATTATGACGCAAATAAGCAAAGAAAAACTAAAATAGTGTTTGCAAAAGAGCCAGGCAGGCATCTGCAGCGTCAACAGAACAGGACTTCACAGCTCAGAAACAGGACATAGATAGACGCAAAAAAAAAGTTTTGGGTTAGGACCCTGCTTGGGACTGACTGTAATAGTGGGGGAAAAAGGGTCTCGACCCGAATCGTCAAGCATTCCTTCTCTCCAGAGATGCTGCCTGTCCCGCTGAGTTACTCCAGCTTTTTGTGTCTACGGTTTAAACCAGCATCTGCAGTTCCTTCTTACTCAAGATGGAAGAGAGGCCTGGGGGGGCGGGTGTGGTCATAGCCTGTCAGATGATAGATGGAAAAAGACATAAAAAGCTGGAGTAACTCAGTGGGACAGGCAGCATCTATGGAGAACGGGTAACATTTCGGGTCGAGACCCTTCTTCAGACACCTTCCAGAGCTGCTAATTTAATCAATAAGGTCATAAGGTCAAAGGTGATAGGAGCAGAATCAGGCCATTCAGCCCATCAAGTCTACTCAGCCATTCAATCATGGCTGATCTATTTCTCCCTCCTAACCCCATTCTCCTGCCTTCTCCCCATAACCCCTGACACCCGTCCTAATCAAGAATCTGTCTATGTCTACCCTAAAAAATATCTACTGACTAGGCCTCCGCAGCTTTCTGTGGCCAAGAATTCCACAGATTCACCATTCCTCCTCATCTCCTTCCTAAAGGTACGTCCCTTAATTCTGAGGGAATTAATTCTGAGAGACCTCTAGTTCTAGACTCTATCAATAGTGGAAATATCCTCTCAACATCCACTGTATCCAAGCCTTTCACTATTTGGTACCTCAGATGGCAGTGGAGGCCGATTCTCTGGATGCTTTCAAGAGGGATCTTATTGAATCATATAAGATTGTTCAGGGTTTGGACACACTAGAGGCAGGAAACATGTTCCAGATGTTGGGGGAGTCCAGAACCAGGGGCCACACAGTTTAAGAATAAGGGGTAAGCCATTTAGAGCAGAGACGGGGAAACACTTTTTCATACAGAGAGTTGTGAGTCTGTGGAATTCTCCGCCTCAGAGGGCGGTGGAGGCCGGTTCTCAGGATACTTTCAAGAGAGAGCTAGATAGGGCTCTTAAAGATAGCAGAGTCAGGGGATATGGGGAGAAGGCAGGAACGGTGTACTCATTGGGGATGATCAGCTATGATCACGGTAAATGGCAGTGCTGGCTCGAAGGGTAGTTGAGGCCAGTTCATTGGCTATATTTAAGAGGGAGTTAGATGTGGCCCTTGTGGCTAAGGAGATCAGAGGGTATGTAGAGAAGGCAGGTATGAGATACTGAGTTGGATGATCAGCCATGATCATATTGAATGGCGGTGCAGGCTCGAAGGGCCGAATGGCCTACTCCTGCACCTAATTTCTATGTTTCTATGTTTCTATGAAGGCCCAAATGGCCTACTCCTGCACCTGTTGTCTGTTGTTTCAATGAGCTCCCCCCCACCCCGCCTCATCCTTCTAAAGCCCAGCGAGTACAGGCCAAGTGCCGACAAATGCTCATCGTATGTTAATCCATGTTGTGCAACAGGCAAGCCTTGGTGTATATTGTGGAAGGATGAGTCAGGCAGGCAGCATCAGCTGGCAAACAGCATCCATCCCACAGGGGAGAGTAGAAATGGGTGTGTCGTCTGTGGTTCAGAGTCACGGTTGTTATGTTTGTGCGGAGAGAGAACAATGAGGTAATGCTGAAGACACAGCATTTGAAGAAGCGTTCATTAAAATTAGAAACATATAAAATTATAAAAGGACTGGACAAGCTAGATGCAGGAAAAATGTTCCCAATGTTGGGCGAGTCCAGAACCAGGGGCCACACATGGTCTTTGAATAAAGGGGAGGCCATTTAAGACTGAGGTGAGAAAAATCTTTTTCACCCAGAGTTGTGAATTTGTGGAATTCCCTGCCACACAGGGCAGTGGGGGTCAAATCACTGGATGGATTTACGAGAGAGTTAGATAGAGCTCTAGGGGCTAGTGGAATAAAGGGATATGGGGAGAAGGCAGGCACGGGTTATTGATTGGGGACGATCAGCCATGATCACAGTGAATGGCGGTGCTGGCTCGAAGGGCTGAATGGCCTCCTCCTGCACCTATGTTTTCTATGATTGTCCCCGAAGTCAGACACAAAATTCCAGAGTGGCTCCGTGGATCATGCAGCATCTCTGGAGGAAAGGAATGGTCGAGAGCCTTTTCTTTCCTCCAGACTGAGAGTCAGGGGAAAGGGAAACGAGAGACAATGCACAGTCGGTGATGTAGAGAGAGATAGAACAAACAAATGTAAGATATGCCAAAGGCAACGATGATAAAGCAAACAGGACATTGTTAGCCGTGGGCTAGGTGAAAACCAGTTAAAGACAATGAGACTCAACAAGACATAGAAACATAGAAACATAGAAAATAGGTGCAGGAGGAGGCCATTCAGCCCTTCGAGCCAGCACCGCCATTCAATGTGATCATGGCGGATCATCCCCAATCAATACCCCTTTCCTGCCTTCTCCCCATATCCCCTGACTCCGTTATTTTTAAGAGCCCTATCTAGATCTCTCTTGAAAGTATCCAGAGAACCGGCCTCCACCGCCCTCTGAGGCAGAGAATTCCACAGACTCATGACACTGGGTCTCTTTGTGTGCAGGTAAGGTTCTATTAAAGGTGTGCTGCTATTAACCCACACCCTTGCTGAAGGTGAGTCGGTGGCTGCACCTTGCATCGCTGTTCCTCAGTGACTCAGTGATTTTCCGCCCTCTCTGAAAATGCCTCTCAAACCCAAATTCAGTTTGCTTTAAGAAGGAACTGCAGATGTTGGAAAATCGAAGGTAGACAAAAATGCTGTTCAGCGAAGTGATCGCTCAGCCTGCACTTGGTCTCACCGATCAGCTGACATCTAGAGCAGCGGATGCAATAGATGAGGTTGGGGGAGGTGCAGGTGAACCTCTGCCTCACCTGGAAAGACTGCTTGGGTCCTTGAATGGAGTCGAGGGGGGAGGTAAAGCGACAAGTGTAGCATTTCCTGCGGGTTGCAAAGGAAAGTGCCAGGGGAGGGGGTGGTTTGGGTGGGAAGGGACAAATTGACCAGGGAGTTACGGAGGGAGCGGTCTCTGCGGAGAGCAGACAGGGGAGGAGATGGGAAGATGTGGCAAGTGATGGGGTCACGCTGGAGGTTGCATAAATGACGGAGGATTATTTGTTGTACGTGACGGCTGGTAGGGTGGAAGGTGAGGACTAGTGGGACTCTGCCCTTGTTACGAGTGGGGGATGGGGAGCGAGAGCAGTGTTACGGGGTATTATTTGCATTTTTGTCTACCTTCAGTTTGCTTTAGACACAGAGTGGAAACAGGCCCTTCAGTCCACCGAGTCTGCACCGACCAGTGAACCCGGCTCACTAACACTATCAAGAGACAAGAGTGTTTTATTGTCATATGTCCCAGATAGAACAATGAAATTCTTACTTGCTGCAGCAAAACAGGACATGTAAACATAGCATGATATGACAAACGAGAGAGAGAAAGGAAAAAGTAGACACAAATGCTGGAGAAACTCAGCGGGTGAGGCAGCATCGATGGAGCGAATGAATAGGTGACATTTTGGGTGTGTATATGTACACATACTCACAACAATAGACAATAGACAATAGGTGCAGGAGTTGGCCATTCGGCCCTTCGAGCCAGCTCGAATATGATCATGGCTGATCATCCCCAATCTGTACCCCGTTCCTGCCTTCTCCCCATTTCCCCTGACTCCGCTATCTTTAAGAGCCCTAAACATACCCAGAAATATAAACACACACACACATACTCAAAAAACAAACAAGACAGTGCAACAATAATACTAATATTCTATTGTAGTTCAGAGTATACATGATGTTCCTGCCTTCTCCCCATATTTCCTGACTCCGCTATCTCTAACAGCCCAATCTAGCTCTCTCTTAAAAGTATCCAGAGAACTGGCCTCCACCGCCCTCTGAGGCAGAGAATTCCACAGACTCACAACTCTGTATGAAAAAGTGTTTCCTCGTCTCTGTTCTAAATGGCTTACCCCTTATTCTTAAACTGTGTGGCCCCTGGTTCTGGACTCCCCCAACATCAGGGACATGTTTCCTGCCTCTAGCGTGTCCAAACCCTTAATAATCTTATATGTTTCAATAAGATCCCCTCTCAACCTTCCAAACTCCAGAGTGTACAAGCCCAGCCGCTCCATTCTCTCAGCATTTGACACTCCCGCCATCCCAGGAATTAACTTTGTGAACCTACGCTGCACTCCCTCAATGTCATGTTGTCACTTGCGGGCGGAGCACCAAGGCACGTTCCTTGCATGTGAATATGCTTGGCCTATAAACTTACATTCATTCATTAACTCGGCAGGACAGTCAGCATCTCTGGAGAGAGAGAATGGGTGACTTTCCAGGTCCAGACCCTTCTTCACGCCCCCTGCTCTTCAATTTTTCAATGATACTTGGACAGGTATATTGATAGGAAAGGCAAAGAGAGATATGGACCAAATGCTTCGGGAGGAACTGCAGATGCTGGTTTAAACCAAAGATAGACACAAAAAGCTGGAGTAACTCAGTAGGTATGTTACAAAACTTAAGGGCCTGTCCTACAAGCATGCAACTCTATGCGATGAATGCGATCAAACTAGAAGCGGCGGCCGCGCGGAGGTCGGGTGATCCCCTGTACAGGGCCGTTCCCACCAGCATGCGCCTGCATGCGGCAAGCGCAACCAAACCGGCAGTGAGGGCCGCGCGGAGGTCGGGTGAGTGGCGCAACGCGGCGCAAAGTGAGGTGAACTTGGAGCAAGTCTAAGGTAAGTTCGCCAGGACAGAGAGGGGCACACAGAGAGGGGCACAGAGGCACACAAACACAGAGGGCCACGGAGCCACACACATAGAGGGTCACGGAGGTACCTACAGATAGGTTCACGGAGTCACGATGTCCAGGCGGTGAGTAATGCGTCGAGGCGACTGCGAGCCGACAAGCCGTTGCCGCGCGGAATTTTTGAACGTAGTCAGTTTTTCGGAGCCCCGCGCGATGTCGGGACGAACTCCGCACAATTCCGCATGACTCCGGCGATCGAAGTGGGGCCGGCCCCGCGACGCCGGATGGCTTAAGCGACCACGTTAGGTCGCGCTAATCGCATAGAGTTGCATGCTTGTAGGACAGGCCCTTTACGTTGAGCAGCGCTGTAGCTCTGCCGCTCCCCGTGTGCGTGACTTTGGCGCCTTTCAGAGGGGGGGCGGGTTTAAACTGCCGTTTTTCCACAGACAGGGCAAATCGATCCATGTCGGGCGATTTCGTTGCTGAAGAAAAATCGCTCCGACATTTCATTCATGAAGGTATTTTTAAATCACGCTAGATTATTTATTAACTAGAGTAATTTAAAAGTCATCTTCTAAAGCCGTGCGCTTTAGAGAACGGGAAGGATTTTACACAGGGGAGAAAATAAAGTACAGTTTATTTTTACATTAAAACTTGGTTTTTAGGAAGGCTTTAATCACATTTTCATGTTGCGAAATGGGGACAAAAAAAATGTATGAACCAGCAGTGTTTTTCATGCCGACTTCACCACAAACCGCAATGTTCTAATCCACCGCATTCTATTAAAACCCACTTGCTAGTTGATTTAAATGGCCATTAATTTACAGGAATTAAACTAGATTCCTTCCATTTGGCCTATAAATTCATGAAAATTAGATACAAAAAGCATGTTTTATTGTGAATTATTGTGTGAATGTTATTTGGACACAGGCAATATAAAAAAAGTTTATATTTTCTTAAGAAATGGATAGATGTTTAGATCTAGTAATTGATGTTTAGATCTAGTAATCTTGTAATTAGCTACAATTAGGTAACTAACTAATGATATGCTTTAATTTCAGGTCATCCAAGTAATATTGTTTCATATTTGTTTCAGAATGCTTCAATCTATAATAACTGAAAATTTCATTGAGTTCTCTTAATTTTTAAGAAAGTTATGGGCTTTTGACTGTCCTTAATCACAACTTTTGAGTTAAGTCAATGGAAAGGCAATGGGGAACAAGATGCTAATTTCTGAGTATGAAAATGGCCATAACCTTTTTAATACTGAAGATATGAAAGTGAATCAGGTGTCAAATTAAACTTCTTTTTATGCTTTATCTGATGGGATAAATTGCAGACTTGATTTTTTAAATCTCAACATTTTGCAACATTGCTAAACTCAGCGGGACAGGCAGCATCTCTGGAGAGAAGGAATGGGTGACGTTTCGTGTCGAGACTCGTCTCTGAGCAAAGGTCACGACCCGAAACATCACCTATTTGTTTGTTCCAGAGATGCTCCCTGACCCGCTGAGTTACTCCAGCATTTTGTGCCCATCTTCAATCTAATTTGCTCATTCTATAAATTCATGCTCATTCAATAAATGTGTGGTTAGACAAAAATGCTGGAGAAACGCAGCGGGTGCAGCAGCATCTATGGAGCGAAGGAAATAGGCAACGTTTCGGGCTGAAACCCTTCTTCAGATTGATGTAAATGTGTTTTTTTTATCTTTATGTTAGAGATACAGCGTGGAAACAGGCTCTTCGGCCCATCGGGTCCACGCCGACCAGCAATCCCCACACATTCTTTCTTTCCAGTGGTACCCTGGCTTTTCGTGTCGATCTTCGGACCAAATGCAGGCAGGTGGGACTAGTGTGGATGGGGCCTGTTAGTCGGCATGGGTGAGTCGGGCTGAAGGGCCTGTTTCAATGCTGCATGTCTCAAGCCACCAATGTTAACGGTGCTCGATAAAATGTGCCGTAGAGTCTGTCCTCGCCTTATCCATCATGGTCCGGTTTGGCTGAGCAACCAAGCACGACACCCGGAGGCTGCAGCGAATCGTCCGATCAGCTGAAGGTTATTGGCTGCAACCTTCCCCCCATTGACGAACTGTACGCTGCAAGGGACCAGGAAGTGAGCGGGCAAGATCATCTCTGACCCCTCTCACCCTGGCCACAAACTCTTTGAATCACTTCCCTCTGGAAGGCGACTCCGGACTGTCAAAGCCGCCACAGCCAGACATAAAAACAGCTTTTTTTCCCCACGAGTAGTTGCTCTACTCAATAACCAAAAATCTGTAGCCTCCTTTTGCTCTGGTATTTTATTTGGTTCACATGTTTAATCGATAATGTTTTATTATTAATGTTTGATGTTTTATGTGTCATTCCTAACTGTCACTGTATGTCATGTTGTCACTTGCGGGCGGAGCACCAAGGCAAATTCCTTGTATGTGAATACTTGGCCAATAAACGTATTCATTCATTCAAATCAGAAGTGAGAATAGGCAAGGGACCAGGAATATGGAGCCAACAATGTCCAAGGATCATCCCACCCCTTCTCAGAGGGAATGGAGCTTCCAAGGATGTGGTGGCGGCACCTGGCAGCGGCGGCTCACCTGCAGTCCGTCTGTTTTTTATTTTTTGTTGTTGTTTCCTTTTGTCTGTTTTAGTTAAAGTTAGTTAAATGTAGTTTATTAGGCTGTGTATGTGTGGGGGGGGGGAGGGTGGGAGAAACAGGGTTTTAGTCTCTTCCTTCGGGGGGGAATGCGACTTTTTCTTGTCGTGTCCCCCGTCTCCATCTCCATCTACGTTGAGGCCTAATGGCGGAGCTGGCAGCCTCGGGGCTGTGGTGGCGTTCCAGCAGGGGGCTGACTTGGAGCTGTGGCAGCGTTCTGGCGTTCCGGCAGCGGCCCGACTTCGGAGGCTCGGCCGCGGGCCCAGTGGACGACATATATCGGGAGCTCGCAGGTCACAGGTTGGTGACCTGTTTTTCCGGAGCTCCTGCAACAACAGCTTCGTCCGCTGGACTGGAGGGCGGCTTCGACCACCCCGGGCGCTAGTGTAGACTTTGAACCAGCCCATTCGCTGAGCATGGTTGAGCCGCGGGACTTACTTACCATTACCCGGTGGAGTCACAACATCGAAGGCCTGGATCACCTCAGCGCAGAGGGAGAACAAGGAGGGAAGAGACAAAGACTTTAAGACTTTTGCCTACCATCGCAGTGATGAGGTGCCTGGTGAACTCACTGTGTGGATGTTAAATTTGTGTTTATTGTGTGTTTCTTGTTATCTTATTATATGTATGACTGCAGGCAACGAAATTTTGTTCAGCCCGAAAGTACTGAATGACAATAAAGGATACTTTGACATTGACTTGACTTGACTTTGCTGCCAGGACTCGTGGTTGTAAGATATAGGGAAAGGTTGGGCAGGATACGACTGTATTCCTTGGAACGCAGGAAGATGAGCGGTGATCTAACACAGGTGTACAAAATCATGAGAGGAATAGATTGGGTAGATGCACAGAGTCTCTTGCCCAGAGTAGGGGAATCGAGGACCAGAGGACATAGGGTCAAGGTGAAGGGGGAAATTGAATGGGACTCCGGTGGGTAACTTTTTCCACACATAGGGTGGTGGATGTATGGAACGAGCTGCCAGAGGAGGCAGTTGAGGCAGGATGTTTAAAAAAAAGAGTTGGCCAGGTACATGGATCGTACAGGTATGGAGGGATATGGATAAAACGTGGGCAGGTGGGACTAGTGTAGATGGGGCATGTTGGTCGACGTGGGCTATTTGGGCTGAAGGGCCTGTTTCTACACTGTATCACTCTAATGAGAGGAGACACACAAGAGATGTGTCTGATTCCAACTTTAATTCCAGTGGGAGAGAGTTTGTCTCTCTCTGACTCTGTGTGTGTGTGTGTGTGTGTGTGTGTGTGTGTGTGTGTGTGTGTGTGTGTGTGTGTGTGTGTGTGTGTGTGTGTGTGTGTGTGTGTGTGTGTGTGTTCCCATGTGTGTGTGTGTGTGTGTGTGTGTGTGTGTGTGTCCCCGTGTGAACAGAGTATATTATAGTCCCTAGAGTCCCAGCAGCAGACTGCAGCTCGAAACAGATGGGACCCGCTCGAGTGACAAGTCAGTCAGCCCTGGCGACCCCTAGTTCGATCCCGACCTCAGAGCACCGCATGTTTGGTCCCTGCCCCATTGGTCCTCCTCCCCTCCAAGACCCCCTCCCGACCTCCTCCCCCATCCCAAATACGTTCCAATTGTCCGATTAATTGGTGGCTTATAAATTACCCCTGGAGAACGGTGAGAAGACAGTGAAAGAGAGACAGTGAAAGGTAACTTGAGCGGATATAATGGTGGGAATGGGATTGCTCCGAGCTTTGACAGAAAGATCCCAATTGTTCCAGCAGTGTCAAGGTAGTGGAATAAGCGAGAAATTATGTGGTGGGGTTTAGGTTTGAGATACAGCACGGAAACAGGCCCTTCGGCCCACCGAGTCCGCACTGACCGGCAATCCCTGCCCACTAAAGGGCCTGTCCCACTTGGCCATCATTGGCGTGCCACGCAGATGGAGCGCGAAGATTATGTACACCACTCTTGATTGCCGGCGACTGTCATATTCATAGCAGGTCGCCGAACAACCAGGCGACTGGACACCCCCCCCCCCCCCCCCCCCCCCCCCCACCCCCGACGACAATGTCTGCGACAACTCACCACCAAGTCGACGTCAAGCTACGGCAAGCTACCGACAACCGGCGACCCATTAGGACTTACAACAGGCAGTGAAGAAAGCGAATGGCATGTTGGCCTTTATAACAAGAGACTGTCATATGCTGTGGGAATGGAACAGTTGGGCTTGTACACTGGAGTTTAGAAGGATGAGAGTGGATCTCATTGAAACAGATA